>SCLH01001617.1:30929-47234 GCA_004367855.1 Oikopleura vanhoeffeni | reverse complement strand
ATTAATCTTTCTTTAATACGCGAATTTTGGATGAAACTCAAAAAATAGACTTTAACGTCGGAATAAAGATTTTTTATAAGTCATAATAGATTTGTCAGACCCGATTCACCCATACTTGATAATTTCATATTAAATTTATCAAAAAAAGAAACTTTATTTGTGCATGCAAATTGACATGCAGGTTAAGCAGAAACAAATATTTGTATTCAATTGCAGGATTCAACGCAAAACACAACTGGGTGATACGATGAAATGTTTTTCTCCCAAAAACGTTTTTTCTACTATAAAGTTGTAAATAAACCGATCGACCCGACCTTCGACCCGACCCGAACTTCGACCCGACCTGACGAATTTTTTCCGACCTGACGAAAAAGTAACCGGGTCGACGCTTGACCCGACTCGACCTGGAAAATTTTCAAAAAAAATCGACCCGACCTGGTGAAATTTTCAGAAAATCCGATTCCTGCTCGGGACCGGGCAGAATCGGGATTGAAAGCTTATCCCGATTTAGAACAGTGCATGTAATGACAGTCTTTTTTTTCAAGATTTTGCTTTGGAATTTTCTAAAATCTGACTTGAACGTGGACTTCTGAGATATTTAAACTTGAATTTCTATTTACTTTTCAGTTCTGAATCAGAATATATTATAATTAAAAGCAACGAAGGATAAATATAATGTAATCAATCGATAAACCACAAGATTTTCGAATTTTCGCCCCGAATTCTTGAAATTTAATTTGCAGTGAACCTGAAATGGAAAGATTGATAAAAAATTATCTTTATGAAGTTGAGCTTTCAATGACATAAAATGAATCGAAACATGAATCATGTTGAAAATTTAAAGTTAAAAAATAAAAATTGGATTAAAAATTTTCGAAAATTTAAAACTACTAATGTATTGTTTTCTACGGGCGTATACCGGGTATACTATACCCGGTATATATCGCCGGGTCATATTGTATGACTCATATAATTACGAGTATAAAGACCTAGAAAAATGTTCATAGTATAGTGGCGTACCAGTTCCATGCAAGTTATGCCAAAAAATATTTATTTTTTTAAATTATAGATATAAATCCCATGATATGTTTGACCAATAAGGGCTTTGATGAAAAAAGTCAATGCAAAGCCCCCCTAAATTTTCTATTAAGTACAGATTTTCTACTAGTACAGATGTAGTAAGATTTTCAACTGGTATTTCGAAAGATCGAATTTATCATGTCATAACTTCACAGGAAATTAAAAAGATTCGCTCATTTTTTAGTAGAAAAATTCTACTTTTTTGACTCAACTTAATTTGAGACTTATGTAATGAGGAAATACGGTACAGCAAATTAAGTGTGACACGTTCTAACGCGTTTCAGCGTCCCGTTAGAACTCCTTTCCGACCTGTCAAAATTCGGGTTTCCTTTAAATTTTTTTGAATAAATTTTAAGTTTTTGCGCCATAATCGAAGCACGTCTATGGCAATTAAGAATGTTAATTTATAATAATTAAAGTTAAATTAAGCTAATTAATTAACGTCATCATTAGTTTTAAGTGCTTTATCAGAATATCGAAAATGATCCCTAGTGTGGATCTCTGTCACGCCTACTTTTACTGTAGTAGTGACGTCTAGAATGCTGTCATACTGATGCTAGCAGGCGTCACAAGTAGGCGTAGACAGAGATCCACACTAGGGATCATTTCTTTTATATTATAATTTCAGAAATCGGCGGATTATTATATTGTCATTAATTGATAGCCGACAGACTTTTGAATTTTTCATCTAGAATTCTAGAAATTTAACGTTTAGTGAATCGGAAATGGAAAGTTTCATAACAAAATTGAAGTTGAGGTTTTACTGACAAAAAATTAAAATGACATTTGTAGCAATCAGCAGGCATACTGTAGTATCCCGTTAATTTCCTACTTAGTAGTGACATTTTTTACTGTTTTTTTAAAGATCGATTTGATCATGTCATAAGTTATGACATCATAACCTGATAAATTTAAATAGACTAAGGTTGGAACAAAAAAAAATTGACCAGCTCAGATTTTATTTATTTTTGAAGCACTTTTAGTTTCTGTGCTGAAATTGACCCAGAAAAAACTCTGGAGAAAAATTATGTCCCGTTTTCCAAAAATAAGCATTTTACAAAAAATTTTAAAATTTTTTGCCTCTTATGAAAGCTTGACTTTTTACTTAAATTTTTTTTTCGAAAAAATGAATAATTTCAAGCGTAAATTACGCTGCGTAATCATAGGCAATTTCGAAAGCAATTTTTAAGTTTTGAAAGGGTTGCAAGTGATTTTATGAAATTATGTTATTTCCAAAATTATTTATTTGTAATTCGCTCCAATAAACTATATAAATTTTATTTTGCCGTTCTTACCTTATGCTGCATAAGTTATGCAGCATAAGTTATGCAGCATAACTTATGCTAGACTTTCTGGAAATTTTGCGAATTATGTAATGAGGAGATACGGTACAGCCAATTAAGTGTAACATCCCGTTAGAACATTTTTTCAACCTGTCAAAAGTCGGGTTTCCTTTAAATTTTCAGAATAAATTTAAAGGTTTTTTCCGCCAAAATCGAAGCAAGTCTATGTTAATTAGGATGCCTATTAATAATAATTAGAGTTAAATTAAGCTAATTAATTAACGTCATCAGACTAATGCGACTTTGGTCCATGACATTGAAAGCGCATCCCCGTATAGTTTGCTTGAACCGTGGCGGAAGCGAAGTGTTCTCAAACCGGAAGTTGCTTTTCCAAGACCGGAAGTAGCGTTTTGCAAATGTTAACGTAATTAACTGATTTATTACCTCTAATAAAACATTTTTTTTTACTTTGAAGAAACAGAAAGCGGCGTGGTCCTCAATTTTGAGGTTTCTTGACGTATTTATGAATACATTTACATTCAAATAAAAATCCGTCCGAACTGGTCACATACAAAAACATAAGGTTAATTTAACAAAAATATGTTCATTAAATTCCTTGTTTAAAAAGAATTTCAAGGTACTGATGTAGGTTGATTTTTTGATCAAGAAGATTTGGTTTAGGAAATATTTTAATTTATGATTTTTCAAGCTTGTAGAATGTGCTCAATTTTACAAAGGGATTTCTGAGGACTTAATTTGTTTGATATCGTAACTAATCGACGTTAGAAAATTTAACCCTCAATTGTACACCAAATAATTTTGTAGAAATTCTGATTTTGGTAAAAATCCATTTTAAAAGGAACTTTTATAGGTAGGGGTCGTACCCGGGGAAATTTGAACTTTTCAATGAATAAATTTAACAACGGGGGATTTTCAATTTTCAAACCAATAAGAAACCCAAGTTGTGAATGATGCAGCATCATTGATGCTCATTCGAGCGCAAATTTAAATTTATTTAAATTGGAAAATTTGGGTAATTCCATAAGGTTCTCTCTTTAATATGTGTAGCTCTCAAAGTCAAAATTAGTCATATTTTGTAAAATTTCTATGCCAAGAATTTTCGATATTTTTTTATCATGCTAAAAACTTTTCTGTGAGTAACCTCCGCATAACTCAAATATGACTTTATAGGAATTATTGACCAAAAAATTAGAAATGAAGGTTGAAAACCCTCATTTTGAAACATGCTTTCTGACCACTATGTGATCAGTCTATGTCACAGTCAACTTCACAATTTTTTGTTATGTGGAACATTTTTTCATATTACTATCGGCGTAATTTGGCGCCTGGTTCTCCTGGGCCGAACCCTACTTGAAAGTTGTCCAGGGTTACAAAGAGCAGGTTTCTATGAGCATTTAATTTATTAAATTTATGTGATTAATTAATTTAACTTCAGACGTGACAAAGTCTTCTTTATTAATTTGATTATAAATTAAACTTAATAAAAAATCTTCTTAAACGGAAGTTACAGTTTTTCAAGACCGTTAAAATTGCAATAAACTGGTTATTAGACAGAATAAAAATATATATGATTAGGGTGGATTCACAAAAATTCCAAAGTTTTGTACATCCTTTTTTTTCGCAAATGAAAAGTTTCAAATTTTTATTTTATGAAAATTTTGAATAGATTGAAATCGCAAAAATTATGCGGTGAATTGAAAAAATCAAAAAAGTTAGGTTTTGTGTAATTCTGGTTACTTTTTGATCAGATGTAACCACTCTTTTTGCTGAGAAAATACTTAATTTTAATTTTTAAGGTTTTAATTTAATAAGCCCGAAACGTGGAAAATATATTTTATATGATTTTTATCAGTCGAAATTTCAATTTCGTGAATTTTGAAGGAAAATAATAATTTTGTCTTTTTTTCTATTATAACAAATAGCATCCACCCTAAATTAACTGTCGGCGGCTATGACTTTGTACTGGGTTTTTAGAAACCTTTTCGTCTTCTAAAGGCGAGCAAAATTGTAATAAGATAAACAATGAACATCCGGTTTCAACTTCCGGTGCTGTCGATGATCGAGTTAAACTCAGTTTGCATCATACTTAGGCCGACCAAGCAAACATAAGCTTTTATCAGGTTGCTGATTTTTTGATTTATCGGTCTAGTTAGACCAGGGGTCGGCAGTGCCGACTCGGCACCCGAGTAGATTATGTGTTACGATACCTCGTCGATAAGAATCATACAATCCGAACCGATCCGATCTCATTTTTTCAGATTTTCTTCCGAACCGATCATGTACCAATTTTTTTTTAAATCTTTTAATCCCACCTGATCCAAACCGATTATATTTAGTTTTAATCAGGGATCGGCACACAAAAAATCAAATTGGGATCAGATTGAGAAATTCGATCCAATCTGGTCTCTAATCAGCTCGAGAAAATCAGTTCGATCTAAATGAGTCGATCCGATATAATTCTGCCGACCCCTGATTTTAACTCTTAAATGCTCGATCGGTAAACTTTCATTTTTATAAATTCAAATGGTCTAGGCGTTGAATTTTCTAATGTTTTTTTCACAATAATTGTCAAAATTCCAACTATCAGAAAAATTTCACAAAATTTCATTTGAAGCAGCGATTTCTCATATCTCATTTCTTATTACAAATTGTATACTTTGCGTCAAAGGAGTAATGTTTTTGAAAAATAAGAAAATGATTTTTTCATATTTGAACAAGTTCTAACAAATTAAACTTATTATTCATGGATATTCTAAATTGATTTTTTAACCCTCAGTTGCACCTTAAATAAGGCTGACAAACGCCCAATTCGCAACCACGGCCAAATATTTATCTCACCAAAAATGGTTAAATTTAAATAATCATCTTACGAAACGATCAATAAAATTTTGCAAATAGCTCTATTTAATTTTGAGTCGATATCCAAAAATACATTCGTGAGGTCTCAGGAAAACACAAAAAAACATGTATATCGCTAAAAAAAGATCAGCTGACAAATTCAGCATTCTTCAATTTATGTTAAAATTTTCCGTTGTGTACATGTAGGCCCACTATTTCTGGACAAAAACAACGATATCTACAAAGCTCTACTTTCGCGTTCGCGTTATTTTCTAAGCTTTTATTGGGGTTTCTTCGAAGGTTATTCAAAAAACTTTGATGAAAATAATTAAAAGTTTATAAAACGTTGGGATTGCGAAGGCGAGATTATAAAAGACAGAATTACTAAATTTTCCAGTAAACGAGCTATTATTTTATTTCGAAAAAAATCAATGCATTGTCACGTTTAAATAACCCACTAGAAAAAGGCATTTGCCATAAACAATATTTAAAGGATAAATTTGACAACATTTTTGGCAATAATTAATTCTCTACACCTACGAGCGAATAAAAAATTGAAAAAAAAAATGATCTTTCACGGAGTATTCGACTGTACGTCGATATCGACATTGAATTTCATTGTACGTCGCTGAAGAAAAAACATTCTGTTTCTCTGTCCAGGCCATTAGTTTTTCAAAAGAAGCTTTATCAAAAATTATCTTGATCGATTATCGAAATTTTACAGTATTATTACATCAGAAAAATTGCAAAATCCATCAAGGTTAACTTTTTTGTCGTACCGGTCTTGACACCGTAAAGAAACACTGATGAAACTAAATTATTTGAATGTAAAGTTGGTGTCACAAAACGAACAGATCAGAAAGTTCGCCAACTCAAGAACATTACTATCCGTCTTACATACTTATTCAAAGCTGTTTTAAATTCACTTTACAGGGGTTACCCCATATATTGTCGGCCTAATATCGCCGAAAAAAACCTACGCAATTTACGATTTTTAACTAAAATCTTTCCAGTGCCAATATCGCCGAAAGGGCGTGATTTTCGTTTGATTGCGTTTTGTGGAGTACTCAATTCAATATATTTTGGTATTTTAGTTCATTCGAACCTATTTTAAAACTTTTTATAAAATTTGAAACAATCTCAAATTATGACGCCCAAGCCTTTTTCATATTTGAACAAAGAACCTTATTTCTATCCTAACATCGCCGAGACTGCCCAATATCAACGAGTCGGCAATATATCGGGCCTCGCCCTGTAGGTATTTATTCATATTTTTTGTGATTTTTTGCTTATGAGGGAAGGGATCGACAAAACTGGATCGCGATGAAATTATAATTATGGGACCCGACCGGATCGGTTTTTACGATCCGATCCAACATAGTCGTTATTTTGACATCATATCTGATACCGAATTTACGATTAAATGGTCAGTTGATTCGAAAAAGTCGATACGGAAATCAAACCATATGATATGGTCCATATCGAAAAATCGATTCATAAATGAATTATGAACTTCATCAGAAAATCGAAACGTACCGAGAAATTATATATTAATAATAATAAAATTTTCGGGTTGAAGAGTAAACATTATAAAACAAAAAATTTCAAAAAAAATCAGGTGTCATGAATTTTGATCACAAATGTTTTTCGACTGGAATGGGCTGGGACGTAAATCACCCTTGTTACCAGGGATCGGCAAACGCTGGGCGACTGGGCCACTTTTTTGCCCTAGGGCGACTGGGCGACCTGAACTCGCCCCTCCCTGGCCCAGCAAAATCGTGGCCCAGCAAAAAGTGATCGCCCTGGTCGCTGAGACATTTACAAACTCGAAAATCCTCTACGATCGGCCGATTTGAGGCGCATTTTTCAACAAAATTGAATAAAAAAGATAAATTCCTTTTTATGAGCTTTTGGCCAATTTGGGGCTCATTTTTGTTCTAAATTTTATTTGTGAATTCATAAATATTCAACATCAAAAGTTATTTAATTTCCCGTTTCAGATGTAACTTCCGATCAAACCGGAAGTGATGTGTCAATTAGCTTAATTGCCCTAATTTGCCTAAAAATCTCCCTTATGTGTCCCATCGCCCTGGTCAAAACATCGCTTTATTGTGACCCAGCGCCCTGGGCGAAAAAACGCCCTAATGTGGCCCAGCGCCCTGGGCGAAAAATCGCTCTGATGTGACCCAGCGCCCTAAGCGAAAATTGCCCAGATGTCGCCATGATGTTGCCCAGCGCCCTGATGTGGCTCATTCGCCCGCCCTCCCCGTTTTTCGACCAGTCTTTCGCCCAGGGTTTTCAATTTTACCAAAAAAATTTGCCCGGGCGAAAAAATTCTCGCCCTCGCCCCGCCCTGGCCCAGCAAAATTTCCAAAAAAAAGTCGCCCAGTTCGACAAAAATTTCCGTGCGCAACCCTATTCATATAACATTTTATTTATACCAAAGATCTGATAATCAAAATGTCTAGAAAAAATTAAGATAAAAATCTTTATTTTTCAACATCCCATATTTTTTTTGTAGAGGATTCAAATCGTTTTTATTTCCTGTAATTGGACGGCCAAATTCACCGTATATTTGCTCGCTATGAGTTTATGTACGTGAAAGTTCAAACTCTTTCGAAACTGACTTAAGAAAAGTGGCACCTGAAAAAATATATAGAAAAACGGGTTTGATTTATTAGACATAAGTTAGGATTATTTTTTTTTGTAGATCTTGGCGGGAGGCAACGCTGAAAAATCTTAAAATAGCAATTAACGACGCTGCAGGACCAAATATTATTAGAATCATCCCCTTGAAAATTAAGCGGATAATCCTCTCAAAACTGAGAAAAACCGGGATTAGAACGTTGGCGGAGAAACTTAAAATAACTATCAGTTGGGTTAGAATTCAAGTATTTCAGGTCGAAATAAGGTCCTTTTGTAAATCAAAATAGAATCTCACAGCGAAAAAANAAATGTCAAAAAGTGATGAGTGGGCCCCCAAATGAAATAATGCGTGGGCAAAACTGAAATATTAGTGAAAAATGGCATTAAATGATGAGTGGGCCCCCAGATCAAAAAACGATCTCTTTCGTGGTCCTGAGAGAAATGTGGGTTGAGTTGTGAAGAGAAAAATTGGCAAAAAGTGATGAGAGGGCCCCGTAATCGATATGGATCTCCAGCTCGAATGCGGTCGGGAAGCCCGATTCAAATGTTGGTAAATTTGGTGAGGATAATGCAGTCGGCTGATTCGCTGGAACTTATATGCTTGTACAAAAAAGACTTAACAACAGCCAATTATTTTTACGTATTTAGCATACATGGAGTTGGGCGTTTGAGATGACGTCATAATTAGAAAAAATTTTCAATTTTATAGGGAGTTTTACAATAGGTTCGAATGGAGTGAAATATCAAAATCGCTTAAAATCGTGTAATCGCGTAGGTTTTTTAGCGATATTGGCAAAGTCGGCGATATTGGACCAGAGTTATGGGCCTGCTTCTGTATGTTTCTATTAAAATTATCACAAACTGAAAGTTCCAACTATTTCTACTATATATGAATTAAGAGCCCTCGGTTGACAGATTGTGACCATTTAAAAAAACAAACAACGCGGGATACCAGCACCCAATAAAAACCCTGAATTGCAGGATACGCCAATTTTATTGGCTCAAATGTTGTCAAATAATCATGATCTGTCAGTTAAGGACCCATATTTAGTGTAAATAAAAGATCACCACAAAAATGCCACTGTGAGTTTGTGCAATACGTTTTAATAATTTTAGCTCAAATCTGTATATCAACGCTATAATACAACGATTATTACTATGTATTGTAAAAAAATTTCATCTTAATTTTTATATTTTTACATTGCGTCATATTTTGCATAATTTAACATAAACCTTTATGGAGTCGAACCTTTTGAGTCTGGACCAATTAAAACTCATCATCTATGATTACTTAGGGGTGAAATCTGCTATCGATTAGCCGCCTAACTGGTAACTTACCAGTGGTAAGTTAAATTATTTAAATTGAATAAGATTATATCTAAGGAAAACATCTAAAATAAATTTTAGCTAAATTAACTCCGGAAATTCGTTTAGCCTAGGTGGTTGCAAGTTTATCTTCAATTATTATTAAACTTAAAAAATCATTCGCGAAATCAATTTTTTAATTAAAAAGATGACTTGAAAAAATTAATAAAAAAATGTGATACTGTGTCAGAATGGTTTTGCTTGGTAAACAATAGCTGATAGAAAATTTGGCAATCATCTGAGAGCCTAATTTTATAATTATTCTGTTCCAACTTTTTGCTAATAGAATTATTTTTTTCTCATCCTGAAGATGATTTAATAAAAATCGCAATATTACTATTGAAATTTTATAAAATTTGTAAAAGTATAAAATTTGAGGAAAATTTATGATTTTGAGAATAAAAAAATTCTAAAATCTTTAAAAAAATTATAAAAAAAAATTGAAATAATTTGAAANTGTATCTATACTGTATCTATACTGTATCTATACTGTATCTATACTGTATCTATACTGTATCTATACTGTATCTATACTGTATCTATACTGTATCTATACTGTATCTATACTGTATCTTTATTGTATCTATACTGTATCTAAACTGTATTTATACTGTCTTCTATACAGTGTATACGATCAAAAAATATTTGACTGTATAATATCTCCTGTTCGCACCAATGATAACTTAGGTAGCTGGCTCAGCTTCTAAGAATTTGTGAGCTACCTTAAATCATCATCAGTGTAAACAAAGGATATAGAAAATCGGTTTCGCATACATTTGGAAATTAATAGGGATCATTTCAAATTTTAAATTAAGTTATCGTTCGAAAAACCCACATTGTCTTCGTTGAGAAAAATAAAAAAAATAGGTCCGATGATTTAGGGAAAAATAATTTTTATCATTTTTTAAATTCCTACATTTGCTTAAAAAATTAACATAAAAAAAATTATATTTCATTTTGCTGTAAGTGATTAAGTGAGAACGTACGGAAAATTACCTGTTGAGGGATATTTGTCACAGGTAGAGCATGATTTTGGACAGACCGAATACATTCCACTGGCACAATTCTTGATCACTTTTTGTGTTGAACAAATGTCGTGTTCATCTGACAAAAGAGTTGAAAATGATCGAGATGGATTTTTTTCTTTCCAGATAAAAAAAGTCAAGACTATAAAACGAATTTATGCAAATTTTCATGGGCACATCTCGTAAAAATTGTTTTGGAACATAATTTTTGATTTTCAGCATTTTAGTTGGCGAGTTCTCAAACACGTGAGTAACGAGCTAGCCTAGTTAATATTTCTGTGAACCAAAGTTTGAGATTTTAACCCTGGAGATCTAGATTCTCAAAGTTCTGTAACCACCCGGTCAACCACATATGACCGGTCTGAGTTAGATGGTTAAATTCAATCACAAAACTAAAATTTCAGTGATAAATCGCCACTGGTTATATCTCCAGTCCTTCAGATCCACGTTCACGTAGGACCGCAAACCTGGGTCTGAAAGATAAGAGATCCTGTCCTGCGATATGGAATAGTGTTTGCTAATAGAATTCGAATACAAACATTTTTATTTAATTTATGATTATTTTGAAAATACATTCTAAATAATTTTTTGAAATTTTTTTCGAAAATTTCTTATTTTTGTAGTTTTCTTAACCTGTACCGACCAATAATTTCTTACCCAGGTACGCACCACTTGTACAAAATTGTACGAGCACTTTTGAAAAAATAAAAAAAGGCAGTACCACTCATCTGATTAAAAAGTTAAGGCTGTGGGACATAGTTCAAACAATTATCTTTAACCTGTTTTGTTTAATAGCAATATATTGTTTTTAAAATTGTCAAACACTACACTATTGCGCCCCTGGGAGACACATTTTCGTTATTTTTGGTCTATATTTCAAAACCCGGACATTTTCAAATTATACATTTTAATCACATATTGATTATTGAATAATATTCTTGAAAAACATATTAAAAAAAATTTACGATCAGTATTATTCCAGTTTTTTTATGTCTTGTAAATTTTTTTTTCGGATAATTTTCTATTTTTTTCTTTAGCTTTTGTTTCTCTCAAATATATTTATAATGTCATAATTAGCGCAAAATACAGATTTAATAGGGATGATTTAAAAATGAAAGAGAGCAATCGGGAAGGATGATTTGTCAGCTGTACATCTTGGTAGAGCGCCAAGCGTCCCGCAGTGCTCGAATATCAGGGTCCAGAGTCTGAATTCCAGACCGTCCGGTGCTCATTCAAAACCAGATAAAAATAAAAAAATTCTAAAAAAATTAATAAGAGGTAAAATTGTGATTGATTAAATTCAAGAGAAATATATTCATGCTAGAGAAATATTTATCGGTAAGTTGGGTTGATATATTATCATATCTGAGTTAAAATATATATATTTTTTTNACAAGTCAATTTTTAGGGTTTTTTCGAAATTCAATATTCTCACCGTAAAAGCGCTAGCGTCGACAAAATAAAAGTCGAATTTAATTTTTGAAAAAAAGTAAGAATTCCCGAACAATTTTGTATCAGTGATTGGATTCTTAAATCATAATAACTACTCGATACAGTTTTATCGTGAGTTTTTTGAGACAAAGGTGCTCGGAAAAAAACCTTTTCTCATTTTTCAAACGCTTTAACTTCATAAAGAATTATGTCACAGCATTTTCATTTGGATATTCTGACTTTTTGTACAATTTTGAGTTCTCCCTGATGCTAACGATACAAAATATAGACACACTAAAATGTGAGAGAGGTTTGTTTGAGTCGTTTCCTGACTCAAAGAGGAGCACTCAAAATATAATNAAAATTCGATACAGTTTGTGAAATACGAATCAGTGAAATACGAAATACAGTTTGTGAAATCATCGAATACTGTTAAAAAAAACAAAAAAAAATCGCTGTTGACCAGTTACTTTAAATAAAAAGTGCTACAAAAATATATTTTTTTCGAATTTTTTTCAAATTTCAGGTGTTGCCCATTGGTCTCATAGGTCTCAAAATATCAAATTTGCTCAAAAGTGTTGCCCATTGGCCTCACTGTTGCCCATTGGTCGCTGTTGCCCATTGGTCTCACCCACTGTAGTTTACGATGAGTGCGTACAGGTTAAAACAAAATTGACACGTTTATTCCGATCACATAATTAGTATTGTATTTGAAATCTCTCATTTTCTCGAGATTTCTTAAAAACATAAAAATTTTGATGATAAATTTATTATCTTGGAATTCTACATTTTTTCCAAATTTTAATAAAACTGAAAATGTTGTTTTACAATGCAGTTGAGCTGAATTGGCAATTAAAAGGAAGTCTATTTTACGTAGCTAATCTCACCAACCAATGAGGACGTCTGTTTTTCCGTATCCTTTTGACAAAATAAAAAATCATGCTTTGACTTAATTTAATTTTCTTTGATTTTTCACACCATAATCGACCATTAAAAATATTTTTTTATCTTTTTTGCGCGTTTTTCACTAATTTAATTAAATTTTTCACTAATTTAATTAAATTTTTCACTAATTTAATTCAATTTTTAAAAAAGATTTTATTTTATTATAAAAAATATAAAGCACTGATTGGTGAATATTTTGCCCAATTTAAATCAACATAACGCATAATTTCAAAAATAATACCTTCTACCAGAACACACCGACTGCATTGTAGCTATAAAGCTGTTTTAATCATACCATTTAACTCAAATCGAATTAAAGCATGAAATTAAAAGATAAAACCCAGAATTTATGAGAATTAGAATGTCTAAACTTTTTATTTTGTAGACATTAGGATAAAAATAAAGTCCCCAATTTTGTAATTTTATCTTCAAGGACCCCCTATATTCCCCCTATCTCTTTTGTTTAAATTATATAACTTAATCACATGTAATCCTCATTCATTATTTTAGAGAAAATTTTCATAATTTTTGAATTTGAAATGGAAGTAAGATTTTGATCATCAATTTTCTTTTTCTTATCTTAACTACCCAGGATCAGACATTTTGTCACTTAATATGGAAGATTATGCTAGAGTCCGGTAATATCTATCCTGTGAAAAATATTAACCCCCACCGAACGACATGCACGGTAGTGTCTTCGATAAGAATTACAAGACTTGAAACTTTTCTGATCTTTTTAATCATTATCATTCTTTTTCACCATGTGAGTTTTAATTTATTTTCAAAAAAAAATTTCAAATTTGTTTTCAAAAACTTAACAAAAAAACTCACATGATTATGGATCTTTGTGCTTCAGATAACGCCCGTTCATATCATTTTCCCAACCTGAGTCCACCCTAAAAATGCTCACTATCTCAATAGCGCGTGTTCGAATCCCACTAATGCTGTCTTAGTGCTTGCTTGAGTTATTACAAACCGATCAACTTTGGCGGTCCCAATATCAAGCACTCTTGCCTATAATAATACTCAAGACAACCACTAAGACAACATTAGTGAGATTTGAACACGCGCTATAGAGATAGTAAGCATTTTTGAGATGGAGTTAGGTTGAGAAAAAGAAATAGTTAAAAGTGAGAACGACTTAATTTTTGAAAACTGATTTCTGAAGAATTCGTTTTTATTTCATCATTTTTAAAAATATGAATTTTCGTGACTTATGGAAAAATACAACCACCGTTCATATTCACACATTTCGCATCATTTAAATAGCCATGATCTATCCGTCGAAGGACTTTAATTTATATAACTCTCAATTGCATCAAAATATTTCACAAATATATTTTCTAATTTTCATCCCAGAATTAACACGGAGCTCCCAAACCTTCACCAAAAAGAGGGGGTTCTCCGAAATAATTGGAGGAAAAATGCCAAAACGGGCGTTTCCCGACTAAAATATGCCCGAAAAGAGGTTTTTGGGATCACCCGCGATAGTTTTCATCAAACTTTGATTACAGTAGCACATAACAGTTAAGTTTAAGTAAGAAAATTGAGAGAATATATCAAGGACATGTCTCGTTTAGGACATGTCTCAATATGTGCGCCACGGAGTTAAATAATTATTTTCAATTTACAACCCTTTATCTAAACATGCTGTTTTATTATCCGAGTTTTTGAAAGATAAGCTTTCCCCAGATTTGATCCAAATTCCACTTTCTTCCATGATAACAGATGATTTTGAGAATAATGAAGAATATGATAAAATAAATCTGGCGGTGCTTTGACTGTTTATATCAATTAATTTGCTGTGAAACTTTTCACAGGCACGGTTGGCTTGGTCATAAGGCATTCTTTCAAGGATTAACCAACTCAATTCTTGAATCAAAAGATTTATTGACTCCAGAATATATCGATTACGATGCCCGAGTTCATATATTTTTTTTTCTAGTTTGGTGAAGAGTTTTCGGGACCAAAAGGCGTGATGATTACTCAATCAGCATTACGTAGAAAAGAAAGATTCTGTGTATAAAATGTTAATCATAACATACCTTGCTTCAACTATATTTTTATTGTCCCGATTGCGTGCGTAAGTGCCAAGTTAGTGAGTGCATTATGGCTGAATTCAATTTTATTAACAGTTACGTAATCATCAGGTGATTTGTGTCCCGAAATGTTTTTTTCTACCAGAAAAGAAAAAAAAACGGATTTTATAGGAACTCGGGCATCGTAATCGATATCGAGAATATTTTTTCAAATCGAAAAAATTACCGGATTTTAATAATATTAAAAAAATTAGGTTGACAAATAATACGATATGAAAAATTTACCTTTTTAACCTAGTTCTAGAACAATTATATTTTTTTAAATTCTGTTCAAAAATGTCTTCATGATTTTTGAGGTGTTTTTAAGCGGGTTTTATGTGACTGTATCTTATGATCCAAAAAAATACCACTTTGATTTTCAGTTTTTTAATTTATAAAATCAACTTAATTTTTTTATTCAGGAAAGATAATTTTTTCTTGTATAATCTGAATCGGGAAAATTTTTTAGTACATTGCACGATTCTTGCAATAATTTTGAATTTTTTTTGCAATAACTTCCTAATAATTTTCGCAATATTTTTGCGATATTTTTGCAATATCCATCGTTATGTGAATCTAGGCAGCCCAATAGGCATTTTTAAGCTATGATTGCCTATTGAGCTGCCTAGATTTACATGAGTGTAAACAGAGAATATGCTTGTTATATTTTTGCAATATTTTTACAGTATGTTTGCAATATTTTGCAAAATTTCGTAAGACTTTTATACTGATATTAAAAATATTAATATTTAGAAATGCAAAAAAAGTAAACTGTTTGCTTCAAACAAGATCATTAAATTAATAATTTTAATGTGCTTTTAAATCAATGCTTCATTTCCAATTAACTGATAATTCAGATCCGCCACGGCCATTATAAAAAATAATGATTCAACACAATCTGCCGTATTTTGACAAAGTCCTCAAAACGTTGTATAATCTGTTCAACCCAAATATTTAGGTAAAATTAATTGAATTAATAATGGTTTAATTAGAGGGGTGGCCGGGATAAAATTTGCTATTATAGGCCTTGTTAATTAAAACGGAAATTTTTAAAAATTTATGCTGAATAAATTATTTCCCATAGATTTATTTATCAAAAATTATTGCAAAAGATAACAGTTAAGCGTGTTCGAAAAACTTGGGAGGAATAACTTGGCGTTTCTTAGTCATAAATGAAGGCTTATAATTTGCCTTGACTACCCTCTTTAATTTCATAAAATGATTTGTAATTTCAAAATTCTGTGTCAATTTGCACGCTTGTGACATGTGAATGGCTAGCTTTTTTTTTATCGAATCATAATATACCTCTAACTGATTGATTGTTTTTATAATCTGATTAACGATAGTTTATGTAATTTCAACGTATAATAATTAAGATTAGAAAATTCAAGAATAATAAATTATTATTTTTAGATGTTCTAATTTCAAATTGTATGAACATTTTTGCAACGTTTTTTTTCGCGGTATGATAATTTTTTGATATCGATTGTCACGGATTGCTTATTTATCCCGATGACGATTTTCAAGGAAAATAAATATTTAATGGTAATCAGGATTCATGAGTGTCTGATTTAATGTTAGTGAACTAAATTT
>SCLH01001617.1:11792-25277 GCA_004367855.1 Oikopleura vanhoeffeni | reverse complement strand
TAGCTTCCTATCACTTCTGAGTCTCGAGATACAGCCTCCGTCGGTTACCCCCTTAAAGTTAATTTTCAGTTTTTAATTATTAGTTATTTCAATATTTGATAAATTTTTGTGTAAAAAAGTTCACCATACAGTTCAAAGTTACCTGCATAGGTTAAATCGGGCGAATAACCTAGAGTTTAGGCCCTAAACGGCCCGACCCTCCCTCCGTAGAGTATGATATATCAATTACGGGGCTTCCTGGTCACTTTTTACTAGATTTTTGGCCAAAATTTAAAAATTATTCGGCTTTTGATAACAACTCATCCGATAACATTCTTAGATAGCCCAAACTGAGCACAAATATCTTGTGAATAATAAAATAAAAAAATTGGTCAAAATCCGACCATTTTTTCCAATTTTTTTGAGAAAAACTAATAATTAAAAAATTTCAGAACTCTCAGAAAAAAAGATAAATTAAATTGGTACGATAGACCAATTTTTTTATTTTATCAATAACAAGATATTTGTGCTCAGTTTGAGCTATCTAATAATGTAGTCGGATAAGTTGTTTTCAAAAGCCGAATTATTTAAACTCATTAGCCAAAATCTAGTAAAAAGTGACCAGGAAGCCCCGTAATCTATATAGTAATATATATACTATATTATAAAATAGAGTATATTATTTTTACCTTCACTGAACTGTACCTCTAAAGAAATTCTTAAATCTTTTTATCAGCAGTACGGCTTTAAATCTCTGGGTCTCGAAATTATTGTCGAGTTTTTAATACAATTATATAGGCGAGATTATTCATTCCTTTTTCTTCTAGTTCCTGATCTTTTTTTATTTTTTTCACTTAGCTGAAGAAATCGTGGAAGAAGTGAATTATTATTTAATTTTAAAAACTAAAGATTAAATATTCAACGTTCCTATTTTATTTATCGCAGTGGTTAAATCTTTCAAGGCCAAAATCTTACTGATGGAGAATTCATTGGGACGATTTAAAATAAGGAATTTCAAAACTCAAAAATGGGTTTAGTTGTTTTAAACCATTGTGAGCACAGAGCCACAATTGTGGCTCAAGCATACTTTAAATCATCCAAAAAAGGCAAAAACGGGATCGTGAAATCTATTCTTTCAAACACATTATAAAGAATTTCGATTCGGTTCCAAAAAAATAATTGAATTTTTTTCCGAATGTTTGGTTCCAGTTTTACGGAGAGTTGATTTATTAGGATTTTTCGCCTTCCGGAAGAATGATTTTGGAACTAGACATAAAATACAAATGAGAGATTAGCCAGTTTTTAGGAAAGTGTTTTGTGCATGCATAACAGTTAAAATACAAATTTATTGATATCTAAGAGCAGGTATTTTTTTCGGAAGTGAAATTTCTAAATTTTCAACTTCCAGTATCCCATAAAAAAATTAAATAATTATAAAAGAATAATAAGCAATCAAAAATTGTCCACAGTTGTACTTCATTACCATATTTACTTGAAATTAATCGAAAAAGTGTAATAATCTGCTTTTATAGAGAAAAATAAACATTTTTTATCAAAAATCATGATTTTTCCATCAAAATTTTTGACTTATTTATAAATTACTTTTGATTTATAAGCTATAAATCAAAGCGGACAAAACTGTGACGTAGGCCAGATATTTGTGCATCGTTTCCGACAAAAATTCAACTTATATAGACAACTATAACCGTGTATTACGTGATATGCTATACCTTGCTTTTCTCACTATATTTTCTAGAAAAAATTGAAATTCCAACTGCCTCAAGCTTTCTGTAAACAACGTTCAAAGTAGAGCCACAATTGTGGCTCTGGTGGCTTGACGGAACCTTTTTTTATATGCTTACAAGGGTTAAGCTATCTTGTAGAGAATTTTTTTCTGGTCATTTTAAGATCAAGGATTTTTTTCTTCAAGAATTTTCAAAAAGAAATTGATTTTTCGGTCAATTTTTCGAGATTTTACAGGTAGTCCCCAACCCGGGTCTGGAGAAGCCGTATGCAAAGCTAGAAGGCTGATTTTTTGGCAAGTGAAAATTAAGGGTTTAACAAAATATATCATATAACATTAATAATATTAATAATGTTATATGATATATAAATACTTAATTATTTTTTCACCATGATAAGGAACTATGCAGCATATTCTATGCTGAATAAAATAAATACGAAAAAATCAAACCGTATCATACTTTGATTAATTAGCAATTTAATCCTCTGTGCCGCAAAGAGCACGAGAGTTAAAATTTATAATCATATTTACTTTGCTCAAATGCGAAACAATTTGTATTCTGAAAACAAAAATGCTTAGTATCAGAATACGAGCATAAAAAATCCTTAAAATTTAATAAATATATCAAAAAAATGATTATGAAAAGTTTATGAAATAATCAAAAACACTTTTTACGCCATGGATAACCTAAGTTATACAAAATTTATCGATGACTTAGAGATCCTCAAAGAATGCATTCCGATTTACGAGTTACAAAATGTAACGAATTAAGAAAATGAAAAAGGAATTTCAAACGAAGAAAACGAAGAGATAAAAAAGACCTCGGTTAAAACCATACTTTCTTATTTTAATANTTTTTTTTGAAACATATCTTTAAAACACATCTTTAAAACATTTTCTTTTATACAGGTATCATGCTTCAGGAATTCAAAAGCATTCAGTTAAATCTGAGTGACCGTATTGAAATATTTTACGTTGGTACGAGAACAACTCATCAGAAACCTTATTGTGGCTGAAAATTTACAAAAAATAAAATGCCACTCCGATTGATAAGTAAAGTTTTTCCCTTCACCCTCAAAAAAAATAATGCTAAAAAAAATATTTCTGAAAAATTGAGAGGAGAAATAATTATATCTTAAATAAATTGAAAACAAAAGTAATTACAAACTATTTTCATTTGTTAGGGTTGGATATGATTCTCAATTTATGCTTATTCAGCAGAATACAATTATATTTTGCGTGCACATCCTTATTCTGCTACTATATAATTAGGGTACATTTTACTGCAACCATGTACATTTTACTGCGACCGCTTTTCTGTCAGTATATCAAGAATTGGGTAGGTTTTCACGCCGATTTTTATTTAAGATATCCCCTATTCACACTTTTGTAAATATCCCGGCCCTACTACTTAAAAACACACTACGTTTCCTTATCAGGGCCGGGATATTTACAAAAGTGTNAATACGGGATATAGACGTATACAATGAATGCTCAATTGATATAACTTGTTATTGTTTGGTGTTATAGGCAGACTAAGTGAATGAAAAAAAATATTTTGACATTTTTGGTGAAGTTGAAAATACCAATTAGACTTCTAAGGTAACTTTTTTTTGAAAAGCAATTTCTTGAAAATATTGAAATCGAAAAATTAAAACCCATAATCTCACATTTAGGTGATGTCATCATGAGCTTCAGATTGATTGTAGACTACAATTTGTAGTGAAGATAATGAAAGTTCAGAACAACCTACGCATGAAATTATAATGGACCTGATTGAGTCAATCAATATNATATTTAGGTCATCCACCCTAGCCAAAATTATCGAACCATTTTTTTTCGATATGCATAAACAATTTAATAATCATATTGATCAGATAAAAAGCTGTTTAATTTGCCAAGTATCAATCGAAAGTTTTATTAGAAAATTGCAAATCTCCAGTTGAGATTTCCTGCCAATAATTGATCAATTTTTTTTTATTTCGGTATATCCCCTCATCAATTATTGGCAAGAAGTCGCACGACGCTGTATTGCCCATATTTTAAGCGAATAAAATTTGGGTTTTGTTAATCGAGTTCTCATTGGTGGAAGATATGTGGTCACCTCATGCTGTTTAGTTGCCCAAGAAAAGCCAGCAGTGAAATGGAAGAAAGGCATGCAAATGTAATCAATAAATTTAGAAAAAAACGAGATATATCAGCGGAAAAAATTTTCTGAAAAAACCTCCTCGAAAAAACCTCTGGAAAAACGTCCGTGAGGTTCTTCCTCGGAAAATTGCGCACTTTCGGACCATTCAATATCATTTTATTAACCCAATTTGAAATGCAAATATGGATTTTTTTTTCATAAGGAAAGGGCAACATTCAATTCCGGCTTATCGTCTTCACAGCGTGATGAAACATTTGCGTTATGGAAAGGTCGTTTATAAAACTGTCTTTTTGATAAAAAAAAATGTTTACTCAGGTTCACAGCGGGTAATTATCGGATTTAGAATTTCGTAAAATACATAATTTATTTTTTTATCAAACTCGGTAGGTATTAATTATGGTGCTATTTTTCGCTAGAATTCAAAAGACATCTGAAATAATTAAAGTCTACGAAAAATACTCCTGTAAAGTATCAATTCATAATAATTTATTGATTTAATAATTGTTATAATAGCAGCGATAAAAACAATTTTCAAAGTTTATACAATTCAGAATCTAAATTTAATTAATTTATCAACGTTTCGATTCGATTGTGACATCATTTTCAAGATATCGGGATTGTAAGTTCAAACTAAAAAATGGTCAACAGAGTGTATCTAGAATATTTGAAAACATTTGAGTATCCTCATTATCCGCCACTCGGGTCTAGTGGCATTTAACGATCTTTCTTTCCCTATATGTTCCGTAATATATATGTTCCGTGTATATTTTTGAATAATAAATTTTGCTCCCTTTGAGTTCTAATTTATGAATGATTTAAAAAATTTTTAGAATTTCTGTCCATATTGAATTTTTAACTATCAAGGGCCTCGATTTAAGGCCCTATAAGGGCCGCCCTTATCTATATTAGTTTTTTCGAAAATGTGCTTATCAAATATAACTATTATTCTGAATTTTTCTTAAATCTATGTTTCAGCCGTTTTAACCAAATATATATTGATTAACTCAACCATCTAAAGATAAATGGTTAAAGTGACCGGTAAAAGTGGTTCTTAGGTTTTGATTTCACGGAATTGAAAATCGAATTAAACCATTTCTAACCGGGGACTGAAATCGAGTGTTTATTTATACAATCGAAAAAGCACTTAAAGAAAATTGAGAAATATTTTTTTATGAAAAAAGCAAAAAGATGAACTTAAGATCACCTACAGCGAAATCTTAGTGATAACGAAAAATTTAACCCAATATTTTATTTGACCACGTTGAACTTTTTGGCTGTAAAAATTTTATTTATTTCGCGAATTTCAAAGCGTTAAAAAATAGTTACCTGCAGTAATTATGTATTTTTGAATAAGTTCAATGACTTAGTTCATTGTATTTTTGTTGATTGATTGGTTGAATCTGAGAAAGACGTAGGTTAGCTAGAATGTTTCTAATAACAATTCAAAAATATTATTCCTACTCGAATATTCCTACCCGTATCTTCAACACAAATCATGGACAAGTAGGCTTTTTAAGCCAAAATATCGCTCTATTTTGAAGATCGTTTCTGATTAGTGAAGATTTGTGATATATAATTTTTTCAGTTTGTGAGATTTTCGTTTTAATACTTTATTACACTTTATCAAACGACAATTCACAATTTTTCATTCTCAAAAGACAAAGGCGAAAAAAATTAATTGCACTGACGATTTGAAATAAGGAATTTAAAAAATAAAAAATCGTTTTTAATGTGTTTAAGGGGGTGGTGTAAATGAATTTTGACATTTTTGAGGCTGTAACGGCTAAACTGATGACGGTAGACCATTCTCATTAATACACATGAAAGATCTATCCTTATCTCGCGATCCATTAGACAATTCAGTATCACACCACCAACATCTGGTTAACTGCGGTTAAACACGAGTCCTCAGCTTTTGTTAAAGAACAAGATCCTAGAGCTATATCGAAATTTGAGATTTGGTGAGAATCCGGAAAATTGTCTGAATTTTAGTGAATAGAAGCTATTTTTTCGATTTTTGCCTCAGAGATCAGCAATCTGGTTGAATATGCTGAAAAATGGTGTTTTTCGATGTTTTGATACAAGGCTGTTTATGTGGAAATGCCAGAAACGTCATTTTCGGAATATTACAAGCCCAAGGGTTGGTGAACATCGAATAGGAAGTACTTTTTTGAATTTCGGCCTGATTGGCTGTAAATTAAGAAAAAAGTGCGCGAAATCGAAAATTTTGAACATTAAAGTGAGAATTAGAAAATCTGAGTGCCACCAAAAGATTCCTTGTATACGATTTTCTGGAAACGATATTAGCAACTTTGGTCTCATTTTCAACACAACAGATTCTAAAAAAAATAGGGTTTTTTCTATAAATACTTCGTTTTGCTCTCTAGCACTGTTTGTGCTGAAAATGATACCATAGTTGCTAAAATAAAAATAGTTGATCACTGCACGGAAAAATGTGTGATTTATTACACTTTCTAGAAATTTAAACTAAAAATTCAGAACAGGCATTTTCCAAACTATATATTGTTATGCTGAATAGTGGGAATATTTTTTTTGCATGACAAATTGAGCAGAAAATTATTTTTTCCTCAAAAAAATTACTCTCGATAGCTGATGTAATGAATTTAAAAGGATGACAGATTTCACCTTTTACCCAGCACTAACTGTAGGAGATATTGGAGAGCGGTTTTTCTGCATCTAATCAGAAAATAAAAATCACAGGTTGTAATCTTTTTTAGACTTTTTCACCTGACCGGTTATACCGGTGATTCACCATGTAAAAAATTGCCTTAAAAATGTCTACCAACAGTTTTAGACTGATCTGTAGTGGCCCAGTTACACACCCTAGGCTAGCTACGTTAAAAATGAGGTTTCCTCATGTAAAACATATTGCGGCTCGATTTTGGTAACCGGAAGGACTATAAGAGTCGAAAAAACCAGATCATCTTTTCTATCCTTTGGAAGTCAGAAAAGATGCAAAAATTACTATAAAACTTACGTGGTATGGAGTCGCTTGTAGATTTGAGGCAGGAGTTGAATAAAGTTTGCGGGACTGAGTATCTTTCAGGTGGTGGTGGGAGAGTAGACCGTGAAACAATAAATTGATATGAGAATTTCTCTATAAAATTTGACAAAAATGGAAAAAAACGATAAATATGTCGAATTCGGAAATAAGATTATCTGCGAGTGAGACAAAAATAAAAACTACCTTTGATATGTTGCTACATTAAAGTCATGATTAAACTGGAAAACTCATGAAATTTAAAGGAAACGGTTAGCCTCCCACCAATAACCTACAGGTGCATCAAAATTAATATGGAGTCTTTTAGAAACACTTAAATTGCAGTGATAATAGAATATACCAATACGTATATAATCGGGACGATGACTAGGTTTTTTTTGAAAGTTTTTCTTGAATTTTTTTGGATGTTCTCTAGCTTCTATTGAACCTTTTGGGGGAGAGATTTTTTTGACTACTTAAGACCCAAATACAATGATGAAGACTATCGAATTAAAACACATAGATGATTTTTTTACGGATTTTACATTTTTTTTGAAAAATATATATTGTTACGGCGTATCATCATACTAACAATAGGGTAGGAAAATATTTTACAAACATAAAATATCATTTCAAAGCTTTCTAAAAAATAAAAAAATAAAAATGTCGAAAATTAATTATTGGGATTTGTGTGAAATTTTTTTAAGTTCGGATGGAACTCACAAATCTAATATATAATGAATTTTCAGAGTCTTTTTACATATAAAAAAACAATACGACTAGACTAGCAATTCACAGGACCCCTTTGACTTCTGTATTTACCATAGAAAATAGAAGCAAATATATAGTGAACCCTTTTTTAAAAAAAAAGAGACAGATATGCATGATTCAAATGCAAAATTAAATTAAAACTAAAATGAACAAAGTATTTTTGGTGAAAGGTCCATGTCCGAATTTATTACTTTTGTTTTGTGTTTCTAGACAGGGCGACTCATTTTATAAAATTTACATAAAGGACTCAGGATTTGCAGGTTTGTGATTTTAAATGTAGAAAATTGAATACCACAGGTGGGCAGGTGCGATCGGTCACATGTTGGTTTGTAACGAGTGTGGTTGTTGGTTGACAGTTCTAGAGGTTGTCGAAAACGGCATCCTAAAAATTAGAAAAATTAAAATATAGGCGGTACTGAAAAATTTTGATTAAAAATATTTTTTTCAAGATTTTTTTATTTTTTGTTAATTTTTTCGAAGATTTCCCACCATATTTTTTGGAAATACGATGAAAAATAGAAAAATAACGGTTCAAAAGTAGCTCTTGTCTACTGAAAGTTGAAAAATGTTTTTTCATGTAGAATTAAGGATAAAAAAATGATTTTTTTGCAAAAAAGAAAGAAACCCAATTTTAATTTTTTTGGACGATTTCCACAACATGGAAACTTACTTGTAAATTTGAACAGGTCGTCGGGGCTTCAGTGTTCATTGATTGGTCGTTTACGGAAAGGGAACTGGAGGGCTTTTCAGTCGTAAATTCCTCAGAATTGAACTCGTCCCCACTTGCTCCGTTGGCGGCAGTCCGAAATGAATCCTCGTTTAAAGGTGAAAAATCGAGGGAAAAATCGAGGGAGTTGCCAAACGTTTCGGCTAAGCAGGCTACCCTTGGTTCTGAGTAGGGGTATGTAGCCCGTACTATGGAGCATGAGAGGGGGTGTAGCTGATAATGATCATCTACAATTTTCCCTATTCTCGAAAAAACGCTCGATCTTGGAACTTGATGGCAGGACTCAAAATTGTTTACAAAACTTTGAAGCGCGTGAACTGCGGAGTCATCTTGTAGTTCGATAACATGGCACCACATGTCATCGATAGCCTATTTTTTTTGGAAAAATAAAAATTAGAATAGACTAAATAAAATCGACCACAAGTGTCGCTAGGGAGCAGTGTATCACGACTTTGGAAATTTAAACGGATGCAATTATTTTTTTGTTGTTTGTTGTTTTTGTAAAAACATCGTTTCTGGTGTAGGCTGATAACAATAACAGCTTAAAGTAACCATTAAAAAACCAACGATATCACTAAAGTGACAAATTGCAAAATGTGTCATTTGAACGTTTAAAACCCTATGGTGAATCTTGTGTGTTAGAAATTCAACAACTTACACACGACAGCAGGTAGTTCTCGTTCCCGAAGTAGGTTTTTAGCTCGGATACATAGATTCCATCGTAGTAATGATTCTAAAAATTATTTTTTTAAGCAAAAAAAGGGCCCCACGGCACATAGGTATGATTTACTTTATTTTTAATGAATTAATTTTTTGTGTGCGAAAATATTTTATTTTTGTGTAAAAATATTTTATTTTTGTGTAAAAATATTTTATTTTGTGTAAAAATGTTTTTATTATTTTTTTTGTGTAAAGAGTTTTGTGTATAAAACTTACAATGTACATCCTCTTTAAAGACATCATAAAATCTTTTAGGCAAATTATAGTTGTTACTGAGGCGTCAGAAAACGTCAAAATTCGGAAATGATATACAATTAAATTTATGATAAACTCAGACCGGAAAAGAGTTTCCGGGAAATTTGGTGGATAACCATGAACCCAATTTTCATTTGGACGGTCTCTGACCCCAGGGTGAAGTCTACAAATACGCCCAAATCTAGCAGGTCCAGAGTTCACAGCGTTTATAATTAATGACCGTAAACCCCAGAAGTGTGAGGGATAGGGTGTGACACAGTTGACCATATTTATGGCGGCTTCGGAATCATGTTGCCGCTCTCGCTTCAGGAATGCTGCAGGTCTATCCTAAAAATAAAGTTAGTCTACATAAAAATTGCAGAGTATTATTCCTTTTGACAAAAAAATGCCACGCATGTATTTTTTTCGCGTATTTTTTCAGGAGAATTTTTTTTGTTTCTCCTCATTTTTTCAAATTATGACTAAAATATTATTTTCTAGAATAGGCCTCAAATGAGTCGGCTGATTAATAATTTTTTTAAGGTTTTTTAAAAATTTTTTTTGTTGTTCTTTTATCTGTTTAAAAAGGTAGGGGTTTAAAAAATGATTATTATAATATAAGGGTTATTTCCCTATATAAAAATAGCAAAAAACATTGATATATAAGCATCTACCATAGAACTGATTGTTGAGTGGGATTGATAAATAAAAGTGATGAGAGCCGAAACTTACTAGTGCTTCTGCTTCATGTAGGAGCCATGTTATTTTTTCTGTGTCGAGAACTTCTTCTCGATGGCCGTCAGAATAGCATATTATCAAACGTTCATAGGAACGTTCAATTATGACTCGCTGCATGCGGGATCTGTCCGTATTCATTATAACGATTCAAAGGTTATTTCTAAAAAAGGTGCTTTTTATTACCATGATAGAGAAACGGAAAATTGAGGATTTAAGAATTTTTTTAAGAGAGCATTTTTTTATGAAAACTCTCATAACGTCGACATTTATCAAAAATTTTTTTATTTTTTCTCTCTCTGAAAAATTTCAAGCTAAAATGCTTGAATTTTATAATGCTCAAATTTTGTAAAACCAAATGTTCTTTGGTCATTTTTTTAATCTAAATCTAGAATGATGACACGTTAATTAGGACCTTGATGTAAAATTAACAAAGAATCATAAAATATAAGTGTAGGGATTTTTCTCTAGAATAGGCTCTTATAATCTCTTTTATGTTCTATATTTTTTCTTAAAAACGATGAAATTACACGTAATCAATAAAATGACCAATGAGAAAGTTTGAAAGTTATAAAAATGAGTAATTATGAGTCATGATAAAAGTGGGAAAATATTCAAACGCTATACGGTTAGATATTTTTGTGTAAACTAATATTTAATAAAAAAATTAAAATGTATTTTCTCGGTCTCGAAAAGTAAGAAGCTACTATATCCTTCTATACGTTATTAAAAGGACAGGGTATGTTGAGACACATACTTAAAATAAAAATCTAAGTAAAAACATTAAAAGCATAAACTTGTCAATGTTGAGTATGTATTATAATTTTACTTAAAAACTGTTTAAAATAATTTTATTTAAATAAAAACTCTTATCTGTACACTTGTATCATATAATTAATTTAATGTAAAAATTAATGGTGAAATACTATTGAATACCAATGATATAGTACGTAACTGTAGCCAATCTGTTCCCTTAGATTGCAAATAAACGAAAATAATAATAATAATAATATCGGTTTCAGCAAATCGTATACAAGGAATATTTTGGTGGCACTTAGATTTTCTGATTTTCACTTTTATGTTCAAAATTTTCGATTTCGCGCACTTTTTGTCGATTTACAACCAATCAGGCCGAAATTCTGAAAAAAACTTCCTATTCGATGTTGATCAACCCTTGAGCTTGTTATATTCCAAAAATGACGTTTCTAGCATTTTCACAAAAAAAGCTTTGTATCAAAACGTCGAAAAACAACATTTTTCGGCTTATTCAACCAGATTGCTTACTCCTGAGGCAAAAATCGAAAAAAATAGCTCTTATTGACTAAAATTCAGACAATTTTCCGGATTCTCACCAAACCTCAAAACTTTCCGATATAAGCTCTAGTATCCTTGTTTCTTTGAAAAAAGCTGAGGGACTCGTGTTTAACCGCGGTTAACCAGATGGTTAGTGGAAGTGGCACTGAATTGTCTAATGGAATCGCGAGATCAAGGATAGATCTTTCATGTGAATTGATAAGAAATGGTCTACCGTCATCAGTTTAGCCGTACCAAGCCTCCAAAATGTCAAAATTCATCCACACCACCCCCTTTCTTGTAGAGAATTTTTTTCTGGTGATTTTAAGACGCAGGATTTTTTTTGTTCTTCANGGCCCGTCTCACTCTCGTTTGTATTTGGTTTGTATTTTTACCTAGGCATTTTTGATCTACCTTCCTCGTAATAGGATATAATAAGCACATGATAAGTACTATTTCACGTCTCCGAGAGCTTTTTGTGTAAAATACGGTAATTTTTCTTCCCGCCAAACAATTCATTCAGTTTTTTAGGTCAAAGACTCGCTGAAAGAACTGCAGAAATACCGTGGAATGGGCATACATATTACCGACGAAGTTGAATGTGGTTATAATTGGTATTTCAATCATGTTTTTTTCTTCTCGATGACAGGAACAAGATTTTATACATTTATGTTTTGTGAAATTTGATCGTATTAATTGAAAAATGGGTATATCAGCCTTATTTTGACAATTATGTTACCTTATTTTTTAGTTGCACCGCAATTTTAGAAATCAAACATCTTAAGCTTGATCTTGACTTATCAAACTTGGCAAGAAATTATTTCCTTGAATGAGAAAATATTTGTCTGATTTGACAGTTAATTAACCCACCCTATCAATTTCTGGCATTTTACAAATATTCATTGAAACTTTAAGATCACTTCTTAAAGACAAATATAATATTTCTCAGAACTTGGCGTACTTTTATATCAGCTTCTCCGGTAAAAAAGGGTGTTTCAACCTCCTCACACTCAGAAACGAGAACTTCGCCTCACACCCAAAAGCCTATCTAAAGGCACGACTTTGAGCGCTTATCACAAGAAAACTGGAAGAGATTTCAATTAATTTATATTTCATTGATTGAGATCAAGGATAGAATTTAGTAAATAACACATAAAATTTTCAAATTTCGAAGTCTGTGAACTCGATAACTGCCAGAGAAAATAGAGGTTCACTCACCTTCAATTTCTTGGAAAACCATACATTTTTTACAATGACATATAAGTTAAAAATTTACACGTGAAACTCTAGCTATTTATAGCTTGTCTCAGATTTAAAATATGATATCTCGATCGCTTACAAAACAATTATTCATACCGCCGCGCGTCAACATATATGCAGCAAAAGTGAAAAAATATGCTGATCATCTGATAACTCAAAATCAGTACCACCTTATGTTCTACACTTGATCGATATTTTTGGAAATAAAATTGCAAACTCTATGACGCATTTGAATTGTAGGTCTGTAACGATGTTATATCTGCGCCGTTTTGGCCCCCGAAATTTTTTTTGCCTTGAGATAGTCAAAGGGTGTGAGGGGGTTAAAACTTTCAATTTAACTTTTCTTCAAACTTAAAAATTTACATTAGCTCTCAGTGTAACTTTATGGTCACGCGTGACCATGCGCCCTTCAATTGTGGGATTGTGGGTGCAGTAGTTATTTTCAACCACGGTCTCAAATTCGGTATTGTTTATCTTGTATCCGAACATCCAGCACATGATAAATTGATTGCAAGCAAAAGAAAGTTTTTTCCTATCGAATAACTAGTTCTAGAACATCGCAAAAATAATTCATTTATTTAGCAAAATTCGCAACACATTGGATAGTCTCAAAATTACAAAGAATTAATCATCAGGCATGCACCAAAAATTACACTTAACAATGAAAGTATTTGCAATGGTTATAATATTTGAATATTTCAATTTTTAGCCTAAACCCCGGCCCCCCGCCCCCCCCCAAATGTCATATATGGCGAGTCGACATTATGATATCCAGGCCAGAAATATGTAGATTGGCAAGAAAAAAGTTTGAATAACATTATAAAATGATTTTTACAGATCAAAAGCTTTAATAATAATGCGAGAATGAATGT
>SCLH01001617.1:0-10988 GCA_004367855.1 Oikopleura vanhoeffeni | reverse complement strand
CTGTTGATTATTATTTTGCATTTAAAGACTATCCAATGTGTGGAATTGTAATAATAAATTATTTTTGCAGCAGATCGTTTTTGCAAGCAAATCCGATGTTTTAGAACTATTTATTCGATAGTAAAAACTTTTTTTTGCTTGCAATCAATTTCTCGTGTGCTGGATGGTCGGATACAAGAAAAACAATGCCGAATTTGAGACCGTGGTAGAAAATAACTACTGCACCCACAATTCCCTAAAGGGAGTCGATAATTACGCTGTTTTTTTGAAGTTTTAAAGTGCAGTTTCTGAGAAATCTGGATCGGGAAATTATGCAATTGTTTTTTAAATGTGTAGTACAACTCTTTAGGTCGGTGCCAGTACCACTCGGAACATCAGATGATTCAACCTACGCTTCCATTTTATGAAAGTTTTTTCTGAAACTTGGCATTCGGCTTATTTAGATGAAAAAAAAGTTCTCTCGGGTCAACTTTTTGAATTTATGCCCCTAGTGGTCAAAACTGCCAATTTGGGACGCTCACTAAAAAAACTACTTGTCTCTCAATTTTGATGTAAATTTGAAAATGAGAGCTTTATATTAACAACAAAGCCTGGCTTAAAAATCTCTCGGGCCAAATTTTTGAATTTCCTTCTGAGGGTCTCTGTACAGAGTTCTCAATTTCGCTTTTTTGATGAATATTTTAAATAATTTTTGGAACTAAAAAATTTAAAGTTGAATTTACTTGTTTTTCGGCAGTATTGAGTGTTATATTGTCTTTATTTACAAATAAAATTGTTTGAAAAAAATTTTAGATCGAAAATGGTAGCTTTCATTTTAAATCCTCTTTTATTTAACCGTTAATTTTGACCCCCAAAAAACCGTCTTTTCTTTGAAAAAATCTCAAAACCAAAAAAATTCTATAAATAAAAAAACTTGCGGGCAGAAAATTCTCTACAAAATAGGTGTATTAAAAAGTACTTTACTTGAAGCTAAGATATCGACGCCCACTGAGTGGGCCCCACTCCCTTAATCGCAATTGAGGACAATTAATTATTTATGAATGTAGCATTTACAACGTGATGGATCAACTATTTTAATAATTGACGTTTGTGCGTTTTTAGAAATTTTTTACTTTACAATACTAATTTTGTGATGCGAATATACGTGTCAGTCACACCTTTTTATTAGCCAGTCAGAGCGAACCCCCGATTACTTAGAAAAAAACAACCTGTCTCTTAATTCCACATTCGATTCACCTAATTAGTAGAGTATTACAGTACTTATTTTTTGCAAAAAAATTTTGGATCATCCAAAAAAACCTTTAAGCGGGATCAGAAAAAAAATTTTAAGACTTTTTTTCCATTACACCATGAGCAAAAAATGATCACGTGACCGTATATTCAAGGAATCAGGTTGGCAAAAATAGTACTGTTTTTTTTTAAATTACTTGAATCAGTTTTTCAAAAAAATGAGGAGGTTCTTTAGAAGTTTTTAAGACTTTTTTTGTATTACAGCAAAGTCCATCAACGATCACGTGACCTTCAAATAAAGAAATAAGGTTTAGGTTCAAGTACACAAATAGTCCTCAAATTACGTCGAATAAATTTCAGGGAAATAAACACATGATCTAAGAATTTTAAACATAACGGCATTTTCCAAAAATGTCACGTGATCTTATTTTTCAAGAAATAAGGATTATTATATGACATATTTCAAACCTTATTTTGTAATTATTTTGTCAATTGATTTTATTTGGACTATGCTGTAATGAGAAAAAAGTCTTAAAAACGTATGAAGTTGACCCTCAAATTTTTTTGGCGTAATTTGAGGACTTTTTCAAATTACCGTATATCTAGCACTTCCACCATTAATTTCGACTTATAGAAATAATAGGTGGATTCTTCTAAAACTTCTTGTGGGTTGATAATATTAAGCAAAATGAAAAAAAAATATGAAAAAAAATTTTGGTCGTCACGTGATCAAAATATAGCGATTTTTCGTTTTTTCAGTATTTAATTAGTATAAAACAAATGGCAAATCGGTTGTTTTTGAGTCAACGCCACTTATTAATGAAATTAACACACTTTTTGTAAAAAAATAAAAATTTTCGAAATTATGATTTTTTGGCCCCCAAGGGCCTCGAAGTGCTACGTATATCGGTACTATGTTTTTTCATAAAGTAATCAAAATATTTGAAATCGGATAACGAATTCGTGTTCTACTCCTACGATTACACTAGAATGCATGTGTTTCTACTTCTGGTGAGTTTAAGAGCTCCAGAAATGGACTGATGTAAAAAATAAATTCGATGCGTCATCTCAAATTACTTATCAATAATAGTTGTTTTTGTCTTATTTTTTTTGCTTTTTTCGATAAAATTTTGATGAAAACATTAGATTGTTTTTAAAGAGAGCAGAGGCAAAGTGTTAGAGGTTTAATACTACAAATTTCAAACTGTCAAATTAAGCCTTTATTCGTATTACTTATGCACTTAATTGTGTGAATCGTTGTCAAAAGACGGATTTTTTTCTTTTCTAATAAACATTTGATGCCTTTATATATCTTTTTTTGACAAATTTTTTAAGTAGGATTTAAGAAAATTATTTAAATTATATTATTAACAAAGAAAAAATATATGTTGATAATGAATCTTAGGTTATACGCTTGATTTAAACAGCATGGTCACGCGTNGTTAACTCCCGTAGTGTCTTTCTGGTCATTCGTTACCAGATGCCCTTTCATCGCAATTTATATTTTTATTTCAATTTAAAAATTGTATTTTTTTTTGACATGTTTCACTTTTTGCGTCTTCAGAATGAGAAAAAATCGAAATTTATAAGCAGAAATAGTTTTTTGTGTCGAAAAATATATGACTAATCGGGCCTTAGTTTGGCTTAATTTAGGACCCTTAATTATTTATGAACGAACATTTACAAAGTGATCAATCGACTATTTGAATATAGTAAACTATTTTTATTGTACTATCAAAATCTTTGAATAAAGTTTTAAACTTATCGAAAAAAAAATTGACGTTTGTGCTTTTTTTTCGAAAATTTTTACTGTATTACAGATACTTATTTTTGCAAAAAAAATTCAGAAGCATCATCAAAAAAAGCCATTTGAGCGGGATGATAAAAAAAGTTCTAAGACTTTTTTCTTATTATACCATAGCCCAAAATAACCACGTGACCGTGATATCAAGAATAAGGGTTCGGTAAAAGTAGTCACTGTTTTTCAAAAATAAACTAATCAATTTTGAAAAAGTGGAAGTATGGTTCTTTAGAGTTTTAAGACATTTCTTTTAAATTTGACGAACAAAGTGCAAAACGATCAACGTGACCTTCAATTAGGAAATAAGGGTTTTGGTTCAGAGTACACAATTAGTGAATCAAATTACGCCAAAAAAATGTTGGCCAATAAACACCTAATTTAATGAGTTTTGAACATAATAATATTTCCAAAAAAGCGTCACGTGATTCTATATTTCAAGAAATAAGAATTTAATATATGACATATTTCAAACCTTATTTTGAATTATCTTTCGTCACGTGATTTATTCGGACTGTTGGTGTAATGAGAAGAAAGTCTTAAAAAACGTTGAAGTTCACCCAAAGTTTTTTTAATAAGTTTGAGTACTTTTTCCAAAATACGTATTTTAAATAGCCGTATATTTTGTACCGGTAATATCAAATTACCAGAATTTCAAAGTTCATTCGTAGAGACTCGTAAGTACACGACTAAAAAAAACAGAAGGGTCGACTTTCTGCTGAAAGATTAGCATCTATGGTCAATTATGTACTGAAGGTTCGCTAGAGAGCAATCAATCCCCCTGTAACGTCTCAAAATTCCGACCATTTTTCACTCTTTAACGTGACCGGTTCAGTACATTATTGACTCATTAGTTGCTAATTATTTCCATAAAAGTCAAAATTGGGACTCGAAACTTTGTCATCAAAATAGTTCTTTTTTTATTTTTTAAAAAAGCTGATTTGTAAACCATTTAATGAAAACAAACATTATTTTTGCAGATTAACACCAAAATTAAGTGCCGGTATAACTATCAATTTTAAAATTCAAATCAACCCTAAATTCGTGTTACTACTTCTATCGCACTTGTTGTGAAGAATCGGCGAAAATGAGCAGAGTTTTTAATTTTCTTAATTCACCATTTGATAACATTTTTACAAACTTTTTCAAAAATTGTTTTCCATAGGACTGAAAAAGTAATTCTCTGATATATGATTACCATTGGAGAAAATATATGTGTAATAATGAATCTTCGGTTATATGGCTCGATTTAAAACGTCTGGTCACGAAATGACAGAAACAACTACGGGTCCAGAGATTGCTCGCACTACGAGAGTGTACTAATTTGAATAATTTTCCTTTTATTTGCATCAAGTTATTTGTTAAAAGTTTAATATATTTTCAAATTTATGTTACTCAAGATTCGAATTTCACAGCCCTCCGCTTCAAATATAGTTCATATTAAACTGGGTGTACCTTAATCCGTACGCACCCTTATCTGTAACGAATGTACCCTTATCCGTACGATTTTTGGTCGAGATGAAACGCTTTAAGCCTAAGTCGCCTAATGTAGACGTGTACCTTATCCGTGACGTTTGTACCCTTATCCGACACAATTTTGCGGTTCAATTTTGTTCGCAAAAAAACCAAGCCAAACGACCAAGCAAGCCAAAAAAACAAAGCCATCCCAAAATCAAGCTAGCCAAAAACAAAGCCAAGCAAAAACCAAGCCAAGCAAAAAACCAAGCCAAGCCATCACCAATTTTTTTTTCGGGGTTTCGAAGTCAAGTCAACCAAGCCACAATGATAGCTGCCGAGCGTCTGCTTCAGAATACAAATTAATGTATTTAATATTTTAATTTGTGGAATTATGAAAAGTTGGTTCAATGTGAGTCAAACTTAATAAGGACATAATTTTTGGCAAAAGTGTTTTCTGAGTCTTGAAAAACAATAATTAAAAGTCAAAAACATAAACAAACCGTTTGTTTGCGGTTGAAAAGTGTATGGAAATCGACTTTTCATGATAACCGATCCGCTCCCGATGCAGATCCAAATTTTTTTTTGGGCGACCGATCCGATCCCAAATTTGTTTTTTGAGCCAACCGATCCGATCCAAAAAAAATTTCAGATGTCCGACCCCTGATCCTGAGAGTGATGACTGAATTTAAAAAATTCGGAACATATCATTTATAAATGGCCGTCGAAAATGTTTAGTTTAAATACCAAAATCGTTTAAAATTGATTCTTAATACGATGAAACAAATAGACTTTTAGTGGCACAAAATGGCCAAAAACGGCACTTTTCGCTATTTTGGAAGCCACTTTTAGGTAAAAATTCGAATAAAGAGACGACCATTTTTTTTTTCGTATTTAAAATATACATGTTCTGTACAAAATCTATGCTTTTAAAAATATGGTGAAAAAATAACGCTTTTAAAAAATTTGTTTTGCTCGCCGGTTAACTTAATATCCAGTAGCTCCGCAGGCGATCGGCCATCATACCAGATCGGATGAAATTATTGACTGGACCCGGATCAAGTATCGTTTTTTTTTCATTCCGAATCCGATCCGGTATAGAAAAATATCGGTAGTAGTTGCTCACGATCTGATCCGGTAAGAAAAATATTGTACCAGTGATCCGATCTGATTCGTATAGTATAAATAACGTAGTAGTTTGATCGATCTGAGCCGGTATAACAGTGAAAATCTTGGTAGTAGTTGATCCCATTCGGTACGATCTAATAAATAAAGACATCTAAAAATCCGATACGTATCGAAAAACAGATACATATTAACAACCGATACGTATCGAAAAACCGATAACGTACAAAAACCGATACGTTCGGAAAACCGATACGTATCGGAATAATCATTCGTATCGAAAAACTAATACGTAATAAATAGGGCTAACGCGCAAAATCCACGCTACCCGAACAAAAGAGTCCTAAGAATCGAAATTTAAGGAACCAAGGGCAGTTTTTGACGGAATGAAATTTTTGCAAAAATATTTTCTCATTAAACCACTTGGTGGCGCTGTTACGAGCGGTCAAAGTTTTTTTTCAAAATAAATTCAATTACATACGGATTTCATCGCATAGTATTTTTTTCGGATTCAGAATAAAAAGTCTGCTTCCCAGAGACATATGATAATTTGCCAAAAAATACAACGGACGTATCACCGAAATGGAGGTGCCGAGAAAATCAACTATTTAAAATGATTAATAAGCAAAGTTTTCATATAATTAAATAATTCTAGATATGCAAATACTAAATTTAAAGTTTAAGCATCCTTACACCACTCATGTTCATTTTATGATAATTTTCAATATGATTTTCGAATTCTTTTTATGCCATTTAAGTCTAGAGTCCAGTTTCGAATAATTTTCGAATTCTTTGTGCGACTTTGGTCTAGGGTCGAGTTTTCAGAAAAATGATCATTTATGCCAATTTGGGCTAGGTCGAGTTTCAGAAAAAATTGATCATTTTCAAAAAATTACTCATATTTGAATAGCTTTCTAGCTCCGCATGGTTCATTAATGAAAATTTTTTTTTTGCTTATGATTCTTGAATTTCTTGATGTCAATTTACTCTAGGGGGTCGTTATTCTTTATTAAAAAAGGAATTATTTTTAAGAATTACTCATATTTCAAATTTTAGGCATTTTACTGAAATGTTTTTTATGAAATGTTAGAAAAATGGCCACTTTTAATTTATTCGTTCAAAGGTGACCCGCTATAAAAATCTAGCCGTAATATACTTAAAAAAAGTGTTGACCCCTGAATTAACTTCAATATAAAGTTCTTCTCTGTTGGTAAACAATAAATTTTTTTTTTTCAGCCGATACGTATCGGAAAAACTGAGGATCATATCGGACCGATACGATACGGTCCGGTATAGTAAAAAGTTTTGCCCCCTTTCGCATCCGATCCGGTCGGAAATAGTAAAAATTTCAGCCCTTTCGATCCGAATCTGGTCCGGTATCTCGAAATTTCACCCCCAGCCGATATGATCTGGTCCGGTATGGTAAAATTTCTTACCCCCAGCCGAATAGATCCGTACATACTAATGGCTTTAAATTTTCTTTGTGCCGACCACCTGGTTGGCGAACATCCTAAATAAAAAAAGTAGAATAAAAAATTCTTTAGGGATTATACGGACTACTATCTTGAAAATCCGTATAGATTGTTATCAGGAATAAAAAGTTATGAGACCTTGAAAATAGCCTTTTCAGCCTAAACACCACCTTCAGCAAAGTAATGTTGAGCTCAGAAAGAGACCCCAATATATATGGCCAAGGATTTTTGAACACGAGCGTCAAAATCTGAACTTCAGATTAATTTAGAGATTTGTTAAAGAATCATCATTTTTTTTCTTCATTTTCTTTCTAAAATGATTAAAAGAAACTGTTAACATGAACTTAATTAAGATCATCTAATCCAAACTATTTTGTAAACACCGCTTATTAAGAAGGCATTTTTATTATCCGTTAAAAAGGCTAAATAGTTTGTATGACAAGAAAATTTCATGTTAGGACACTGAAACATTTTTTTTCTCAAAGAAACAAGACAAAGTCAAATAAATTTTTAGCAAAACATACTATGTAACTGACTTAAAGACTGACTTATAAATTTTCTAGAATTTTTCCAAAGTTCAAACTTATTTAGTTTTCTTCTGTAATTTTCCCTATTAAAATGGAAACAAATCCTAAACGTCGTCAATATTTAAATTATTTGAATACTTTTAACCCTTGGAGGCTCAAACTAAAAACTCGGTGGAGGTCCAAAGCCGATTTTTAGCTCGACTTTTGAACACTGATATCAGAGAGCTCATATTAGCCAAAATTTTGAAATCAATTCAATAGAAATGTAAAATATTACATTTATTCGTGAAATGCCGTTCGAACGCCACCTTTTATATTTTATAGTGTACTGTTCCCCCTGACCCCTTAAAGCGCATCTTCATGTTTCGAATCTGTCGCTTTAGGGGTCATAAGGGGATTAAAGGCGCTTTAAGATTCCGGTGCATTTTTTCAGTTAAAAAAAACTTTTTCCTGAATTTTTTCCAAGTTTATAATTAAACGACAATTTGGCGTTAAAAATCGCAAATCGAGTTCAATTACTTCAAGTGGATTGCGTCAAAGCGTTATATTCAGTGAAAATCAAGAAAATATTTTTTCAGTTTCAAATATTAAGCTGAAATTATAAAGAAAAATAATCTTATTGTGCGGTGGAGAAATTGCAAAAATATCAGTGGAGTAACTGTCAGACGTTTAAGTTATTATCAGGACGTTTGAGTTATTGTCCAGGACGTTTTAGGAACTGTCAGACGTTTAAAACAATAAGTTTTTAGTTTTTTTATCACAGTTTATGAACAATTAGAAATAAAACTGTAATTTTTTTAATAATGGTGGTCCGATATTTTTAAGAAAAATAGAACCTAATCTTGAGCACAATTTAAAAATTTAATTCAGAAGAAAATATGATAAAAATGTCCGAATCAGACCATGTTTTTCCAATTTTTATTCGTTCGTAGTGATCTGAACTCGAATTTTCACGAATTTTTTTTCTTAACAATATTCTTAAATTTTATCTAAGGTTAATAATAATTTATTTGAGATTGAAAATATTCTCTGATTAAAAAGTGTATTAATGAGTTTTATTTTCTTCAAAAATGTAATAAAATCAAGGATTGATCAATATTTTATCAATATTTTTGATGGTATTGCGTCAAAAAACAGTTTTGAAAACCTGAATTCTCAAGGTATTCGTTTGAAAATTAATATTACTTAATCAGCCGGTACTAACGCCGCAATTAAAAGAATTTTAAAATCCTTGTCTCAGATATTCTTTTCGGACATAAAAATGTACATGACGTTATCAACAAATCAAAAATATTTTTTTCTGTCGATTCTTTTTCGGAAATTTGTTCTTCATTAGTTTTCAATTTTATGGTTGAAATGATTAAATATATCGCAAACAATTACCACATTTATCAAGTGCAATTTTAAATCAAGATCGGAGTTTAATTTGTCGAAATGGAGATTTGGTTATTAACTGTAAACGTTCGTATCGACAGTAAAAAAAATCTTCCAGTTTGCAATTTCATACGTTTTTAGATCTGGCACCAAGTCGAAATTTTCCATATATTGTCCTAACATAATGTTTATACTTCTATTCATTCAAAAATTGATGATGGCCTAATTATTAAATTCCATTTTATTTTTTCAAATGTCAAACTTTATTAAAAAATATTTTATAGAACACAGAAGAAAATTTTCAACATAAAATAGAGTTGAAATTCAAGCCACAATCACGCCCGTCTAAAAAATCCGAGGTGTTATGCAGATTTGGTAACGATTTAATGAGTGTGACTTTCACGTTACTTGACTAAAAACTCATGACAATATATCAGTTTTAATTCATCAAGCAGTCTTAAGGGATCGGTGCTTTGACCAGATTCTGCAGTTTTTTAATTTTTTTTCTCTGAGGGAAATTTTTGCCACTATCAAAATTTTTTTAGATAAACATTTTCGAACGAAAGTTTCCACTTTTAGCTAACTTCATATAATTGCATTTTCAGATCGATTAATTTTAATTATAAATCGTCTTTTAAAAACACACTTAAAAAACGGGAGATTTAAGTTGAAGGCGTCAAAATTGAGTAAATAATTTGTTTAAAATTTTATTAATTAGTAACCGGGAAAAACAGGTCTCGACCCATTGAATCAAACTTTATTTCATTTTGGTTTCATACTATTTTCTACGTCAAAATGAAAATTTAAAATTTCCAAAAATTCGAAAAAAAACCGAAAAGTTTGGGTCACATCGTAAAAATATTTTTTCATGGAGATGAATGAAATAAATTGAAATTCGGTGGTCGCCGACGGCTTAAGAATTCGGCAAGTTTGAGTGTAAATTTTTTTATTTTTTGATTCAACGAAGGACTCAACTATTTCTTCCACGTAGTTTTTTTTTTTTCGGGTTGCAATAAAGTTATGATTTCAGAGTATAAAACAAGAGCGAAGAAAAAAAACCATGGAAGGACATATTTCAATAAAGTAAAAGGTGGCATTTCTCAATATTATCACTGAGATTCAGAAAAATCAGTTTGAAATTTTTGAACTGGTAATGGAAGAAAATTTCAGTTAATATATTCTAATTCATATTTGACCGCAAAATCACAAAACCATGTCATATGATTTTTTAAACATAGCATCATAAAAAATATGTGCTCACACCTAACAACGAAAAGTAAAAGTTGCCATTTTGAAAAAGTGTTTTTCGTTGATTGAAAACAAAATAAAAAAAAAATTTGAACCGAAATTAGGCTTTTTTTTATAATTTCGGGACTTTTTTCAACAATTTCTCATAATCTTGTCGAATTCGAAAAAGTTTAATTCGCAACTCAAAATTTTCTTTGAAAGCAAATAATTTGAAAATTGATGTAAATACAAAAGTTTTGCCTGAATCTGAAAACATTACTTTGATGGTATATTGAGAAGATAATATAAACCCAAGTAAAAAGTTTTCATCAAAGCCCATATTCCGAATCTGTCAAAATGCAAAACCGACGTCGCACTTAAAAGGTCTACTGTACATATGCCGCGCAAATTTACGATAATTTACTGGGTTTGGGCAGGAACACTTCAATGTCAATAGTGCACTTGTTATCACTTAAATCAATACCAAAATTGTCGTGACTTAATGCTCACACTGTACGTTCAACAATCTTAATTTGCTTTATATTAAAATTTCCAAGTCAGTTTAAAATTATTTTTTATTTTTGTCCTAAAAATCGGAGTTTTTTGCCCATGAATCTTCTGGCTTAAATCTTCGTATAAGACAGTTACTTAAAGGGGGTATGCGACCTGATTGACATTTTCCAAGGTGATAGATTAACTTGAAAACCTAACAGTTATGAGAAAAAAACGAAAATGCTAATTTGTAATCTTTCTATCGAGGAGATCTTTTCTTGGTACGTA
>SCLH01001616.1:39771-51787 GCA_004367855.1 Oikopleura vanhoeffeni | reverse complement strand
AATATCACCGTGATTAGCGTTAACTTTATGCGTATTGACCACAAACAACTTTCAGCTGGCGGGATGCCATGATTGCAGTTCGATAGAGTCCGTAAAATTTTTCGCATTTCGGTACTTTACTTCATTTGAAAACTTTTGATAATGTCGTCATTTGGAATGCCCACGAAAACATTTATTTTTATCTTATAGGGAAATCTATAGGGAATTGTCCGATATTAAAAAATTTCTGTTTCAATTTTTTGATGATTGCTACGATTTGAAAAATCATATTCAGTTATGAAACAATGTGGCTTTTTTTAAATCATTAGTTAACACAAGTATGTTAAAGGGGGTTGTAGGTTTGAAAAATACATGAGTGAAAAAAAAGGTTTAACATTTTCTAAAATCTTTATAACAATAATTTATTTTCAAAAAAAAAAAAATTTATATTGTGATTGGTTCAGCGAGGTCGTGCAAGGGGGAGCACACGCTCACGCCTCGATCACATGATTCCTGCAACATAATTCACAGGCACAGAAATTATATCTAATGAACCTACTTTCACTTATAAAAACCAACAGAGAATAACTTTTTCAACAAGCTTGAGGTAAAGTATCCGAGAATTTCATACATTTCATAAATGATTTGTTTTATTCTATTTGAAACAAAATTGACCGAACATAAACAGATTTTCTGAATTTCATTTTTACCGCCTAAAAACCGAATGAGATTATTTCTAAAACCGGACGGCGCGCTTAATATTCAAACACGTCGTACTTTTCCGAACATCCTTGTTTGATTCAATTTAAAGCAAAATTGACCGAGAATTAACAAATTTTGAGAATCGAGAACATATTTCACCGGTTTTTAAGAACGGCACCGGTGAGCTACCCTTCTCCAGAATGATAAAAATTTACTTGCAGTTGATAGAGAAGGTTTTAGTCTCTAGTATTTTTCTTCTCATTAATTCTTATCTGCCCGTTATCGACCCATCCAGACCAGCTGAAGGAGTGGACTATTTTCCAAGCAATTCCAACATTCCACACAACTCCCAAATTTTTGCAAAAAATAAGTACTGTAATACCGTAAAAATTTTCAAAAAAAAATGCACAAACGTCATTTTGTTTCAAAGTTTATCGATAACTTTATAACTGATCTTGTCATCGATGATTAAGCCATCGATGATCGTAAAATGCGATTAAATGGTGTGTGGCGACACGTTGGCTAAAATCGAGTCTACGAGTTAATAATCGAGAATATGATAGTTATTTTTTGGAATTTTTCGTGTCTTTTTATACTATTGTTTGACTTAGGTACTCTGTGGTTGTTATTACAGTTGACACACGTTCGTTAGCATGACATTCGGGAAATTCATTATATTGAAAAAACTACTTGATCAGAAATGGACACGGATTAACAATATTTAATTTAATTTTGAGATAAAAAGGGTTTTACGAAGTACGATTACGATCTTAAAGACACGTATAAACATGAGAAATCCCGCTATCCATGACGTAACCAAATAGCTAACGCCTCAATTTGTTCAATAAACTGAATTTTCAATAATTTCTTCATCACGTGCAAAAAATGAGTCATCAATGATCGTAAATCAAGGTGAAATCTGATATTCCTATCTAACTGGCGGACAAAAAAAAGAGTAGTAAACGAGAAAACTCAGGCTGTACCGGTAGGTTGTATTTTTTTCTCGGATTTATCCAAGTTAATTTTTCTCAATTTCTATCCAAGATTTTATTATGACCAGTTAATAAGTTAGATAAGCAACTATTGATCAAAGTTACATCCATCGTGATGCCCGAGTAACTTCAATATCTTATTTGGCTTTTAAAAGAATAGGAAATAAGAGATTTAAGTTACTCGGGCATCATGATCGCTGGGACCAAATTGGTCATATTATATCATATTATATGATATGGGCCATATCATATGGACAACCTTAGGTGAATAATACACTTGCGGGCACTGAATTAAGGGTTAATTAAGCATTACTTTCAGTGACCAAGCTTCATTTCAAATAGAGACATAGAATTTCACTTATTTGAGTTCACTCCAGACAGTGTCGTTTGGCACTCTGAGGTCCTTTAGCAAACCTGTTTTCATATTAAAATAATTAGGAATTTTATGAATTTCAAAATGCTAGAGTTTTTCACAATTCCCTTTATTTCGGTTTTATAATTATCATTTGAACCTATTCAGAATAGGCTATTCTTGTTCGGGAATAATAGCCATTTGGTTAAGTCAAAATTTAGACAGTAAAAACAATTGATTGTGTTTTTGAACACGAAAAATAATATTCTTTAAAATTTTGAGATCCTTTTTTCGTAGAAAATTATTAAATTATATTTACCTAGTATCTAATAGCGATGAAAAATATTTTATCAACCAATCCAGAATTGTTTCAAAAAATAAGGTTTTTCGAATGTCAAATTTATTCGACTTTTCTGTAAAACTAATTTCAATATTTCATTTATTTTAAAAAACTTAGCTCCGAATTTGTCTCTGAGACTGAGTATGAATTTAAGACTATTTAAAAAGTATACTTTTTTATATTATATAAATTATATATAAAGATATCGAAAAAAAGTGTCAAAATAATGATGCGACGGAGTTTGCTTGGCCTATCCGTATTAAACAGTCTACCGACTAATTAATCATTAATTAATAATGATTAGAAAAAGTTTTGACTTATCCCCCCGATTCAAAATTGTCTAGTTTCTGTTTTCACATTGAAACCTGAACTATTAAACTTAGGATTTGGCTTAAAAACGATGTTAGAAAAATCACATATTTTCACTTGCGTTAGACACAAAAAAATTTGTTCGGGAATTAAATATGATTTTTTGAAATTGATTATATTTTTAAAGTTTATATAAATATTTGATGCTAATGACCGAATTGCAAAATTTGCAGGCTAACAGTTTCTTAGTAACAAACCAAAAGTTTTCAGACCAGTTAAGAAATACACCATAATGATCGAATTTATTATTAAAACACACAGATGTACAGATAAGTAATAAAACATTTTCTAGAGGTTTCTAGGGCAAGGTTATGAAAGGAATGCGTATTTTAAAGCAAAATAAAAGCAAAAAATAAGGATGGGGAAAATCAATCCAATTGGGCATGATCACTTTTACAACCCTTCGTGGAATTACTTCAAGTTGATAAAAAGTTCAAATAAACTTTATATCCAATTTATCGACCAAAAAAGCAAAAATTAACGGTTCGCTGGACGTAATTTCGCAATCGTTTTTCGACATTATAGCGACACACAATATGTGAAGTAGTTGAACGCCAGAGACAATAACTCATTAAAACTAAACCGGAATCATCGGATATCTATGAACTGAGCGTGTATGATTTATTTTAACGTAACGAAAAGTGTTTTACTTAGAATAAATAGTTATTTTTAGTGATGAATATTTCTGGAATCGTTTTAACTGGAATGGAAATGAACGGAATGGATGTAATTCATAAAGAAACGGTCTGCAAAATTAAGAGAAATATTTTCAAAAGCAAGTTTTTCGATTCATTCTCATTTGAAAAACCTGTAGAATTCAATTACGAAGTTTTATTTTTGTTTATTTGTTTTTTGAGCAGTAGTATAATTTGCCTTTATAAAAATATGTTTTTTATAGTATTATTGGTTTCCGGGACAAAATTGACATTCAATTATTGAATGCATTTTTCCAAAGGTAACTATAGTTAACTAAAGTTAACTATTGATAAGCTTTCGATTTATTACAATCATTTCCAAACCTATTTTTATAGAAGTGAGCAGATTTTTTGCAGGTTAACACAAAGTGATTGGTGATAGTTGGCCTCGAAATTGGGTAATTTTAAGCTTATTATTCTACTTGTTCAAAAAGATCATTACCACGAGTGATGCAACTACAAATCAAGTAAGACTTTTTTAATTTTAGTTGTTTGTTAAGCGTAGGTTGAAGTTGTGTTATCACTTTATAGTATGGTACGTTTTTTAATTTGCAGTCATTCAGACAGTATATCATTGATTTATTCCGAGCAAGTGCTTGATAAGGCGCTTAGTTTAAGGCTAGTTTGCACCTTTTTAGACCATGAATTAGCGAAACGATTTTATGTGCTGTGATATCCCTTTATCCCTTTTTGGTTAGAATGCGTAGCCACTTCTCCTTTTAACGTGTGATTTTAACGTTGTGGCTACGCATTCTAACCAAAAAGTGATAAACGGATATAGCCTTTATCAATTCATCCATACTAATATTGAAATAAAATATTTTGGAATTTCCAACCCAAAAATATATTTTTTCTCCAGATATGCCTAGAAAGCTAATTTTACTCGCAAATTGACCTCAAAACAGTTTTCTAAAGTTGGCTTATTTGAAATTTGTATTTAAATTTGGATCCAAAAGTATTTTTTACGAAGTAAAACTTAAGCAAAAATCGCCTTTCAATCAACTCGTCATAAAAATTTGAACCAAGTATCTGAAAAATTTTTAGAAAATTGTTTAGATTGACATTGTTGAATTTTAAAGTGTAAAAGAAGGATAAGTTTCGGCGACCATTTTTCCATTCTTTTTGGCTGATTTAAAGTGGCTTTGGCCTTACAAAAAGCTATATTTATGCCTCGGAGAGTTATGTGAATTTTTGTTCATCAACCTTTTAACCGACGTAATCATTTTTTTAATAAAAAAATAAGAACCGCAATTATTATATTGTTGTTATCAAGTTATCATTTTATTTCGAATCTCTTGATTTGCCAGGCCATATAAAATATTTCACTATTAATGACTTCTTAACGAGTCTACTTGCATGGCTTCCTCTGAGACCTTAATCAATTATTCCAGAGCTTTAGACTGGCATTTAGACTCCGTAAATTTACATAAATAGGTTAGACCTTCACTACAGCAGGGTGCGGCGTATAGTTGTACGCGTATAGTTGGAACCCACGTAAAAACCTACGTAAGCCTTCGCAAAAACCTACGCATTTGAAAAATAAATTCAATCGTTCCTTGCGTGCGGCGTATAGTAGGCAAAAGATAGGGTTTTTTTTCAAACGTTCCTAGACAAAAAATAGGCGTTTTTGACCAAATTCTCAGACCAAGATTCTCTGGTTGGAGACAATGAAAAATTAATTTTTTGAAAAGCATGTTCAGATTGACCAATGAAGTGTCGGTATTTCAAGAACTTGAAAAACATGTTTTCAAGTCTCGCAGACAATGTCGGCTAGCTTGAAAATCGGCCAATAACTATTCAGATAAAAATATTTAGTTTTTCTGGTTTTCTGAGAGTGATTTACTGTAAGCATAATTGTTTTTATAATTTTCATTGGTTCAACATTTCAACGTTTTTTTAACAATTTTCGGATAAATCTTTTTCGAATTCATATTTATTTAAAATTAACTTCATTTCATTTTTTTCGATAAAATTTAATTGATACATCCAGGATGTAACATCCTAGAAGATTTGTAACGAAAAATTGACTTTAAAATCACTAAAAATTCTTACTCTGACCACCCTTTTACAATAACAATATCATGTACTATAGGAGTCAAATAAAAAATCGACAAGAATTTCTTCCAGTTATTGTTACAGTGAAACCACACCACTGCTTTTACTATTAATAGCCTGGTTATCACGTGATTTTAAAAGTCGACAAAAATTTCTTCCAGTTATTCTTACAGTGAAACCACACCACTGCTGTTTTTATTAATAGATAGATTTCGCGTAGAAATTTTTGTCGATTTTTTATTTGACTTTTATAGTAACCGATCCGATCCACCGATCCGATTCCGATCCGATTCCGATCCAATTGTGCCGACCCCTGCTAGATACTGTTTAAATTGACCAATCAAGGCACATTATCCCAGCCGTACGCGTATAGTTGGGAATAACGCTAATCGTTTGAGTTTTCTGGCGAAAAGCTTTTCAAGTATACGCGGCGCGCCACCCCCTCCTGTATTTGACTTTCGAATAATCGAATGTGTTTTTATAACAGAAAACTTGAAATATTACCACTCACATAAAACTTTTATGATGATCGTTGCGAGATTAAAAAAATCCGCCATTAAATCCCAATACCACCTTGTTCGTTGGGTGTGCGAACAAAATTCCTATAAAGTCATCTTGATTTATCTTATTTTCAACTTGTGTGTCAACGAGAAATAGTTTACGTCGGGAATGAGCTATTAAAGTCAATGAAGACCATATTTTTAATCCCCAAACTCAACTCGATAAGATCACCTATCTAAATAAAAAAACATACTACAGACGCTAGTAGCGCGCTATGGTGGTCAGGTTGTTTCAGTTTCATCCAACTAGTCAAAGAATCCATTTTTGTTAATAGCTATATTTCTGAGATATAATTTTTCGAGAGTTTTATACATTTGTTGAAGACAAAATGGGCGAATATGGACAAAATTACTTTTTTCTTCTTATTAATGACGTGCTTTTAAAACCTATTCAACTGGTTGAAAAATTTGCGGGGAATTGCGAAGAAAATAGCGCTTCTGGAATTGGCTGCTCTTTTTTAAGTTATCCCCCCACACCTGACTTTCCGATGACGCATCTTTTGCCTTTAAAACCTGAGTCCACGACGTCTTTTGTGAGTATTATTCTGCAGGAATCTTTAATTTCTGTTTTCTGTTTTCAACAGATATTGATAATTATGTATTGTTGTTTTTAAGCTTGATGACTCGAAAGCGAAACGTTGTACAAATGAAGAAACATATATGTGTAGAACGTACTTCAAGAATCAAGTTTTTTCTTCTTTTTTCGAAGTTCTTGACTAAAATAAAGGTTGAAATTCTTATGTGAACTTTTATTATTCAATTTCTGGAAGAAACTGTCGAATTAATAAACAACGAATTAATTCTTGAAATCAGGGGTCGGCATGCCGCGGCACATCTGAAATTTAGTTCGGATCAAATCTGGATCGGATCGATCGCCTCAAAATTTTTTGATCGGATTGGTCGCCTCAATTTTGTTTTGGATTGGATCGGTCGGCTCAATTTTTTTTGATCGGATCCCATAACCCAAAAAAAATTGGATCGGATCGGGATCGGATCGGAAAATGTTTTCTTGAATAAACCCTTTCTAACTATAGGCTATAGTCTATAGCCGATTTTCAATTTATTGTTTTTGAGAATTCTGACAATCAGAAAAATATTTCGAGACCATTTTTTTAACAAATCGCTCCAAGTGTTGTTTCTAAGGATAGTCGATAAACCATTTTTTTACATAACATTTTTCAGTTTCAAACGATTGGACGCAAGAAATTATTGTATGTTTTTTGTGATAAAATTATGCTGATCCGTTTTAAGATCAAGACATGACTATGGAACCAAAACATATGCATATGAACCACAGCATGAAAATGAATATGGGGAACAATATGGACATGAGCAAAATGGATGATATGGAGATGCCTGGAATGAAAATGTATTTTTATTTTGGTTTTGAAAACATTCAAATGATTCTAAAGGTAAATAACCGATGAAAGTTAAGTTTTAGTCGAGTCTACGAGTTAACTCGTAGACTCGACTGAAATAAGAATGTTCTAGACTTTAAGTTAAATAATAAAGAAAAAGCGGAAAATGGTCACTACTTGCCGGAAATCGAGTCTACGAGTTAAACATTAAGGAGGTAACCGACGGAGGTCTATAATTCGAGATCTACACATGCAACCGAGCTAATTTTTGCGGCATTTGAAATTTTGTTGTCGATTTCATTCCAGAAAAAAAAATTTGGGACAAAAAATTTTTTCAGAAATTTTGAATTCTCTTTGAGTATTTGATGCTGTCATTTTCAAACTGCTGCATCAAAAACTATGATTTAATTTGGATTGTGAAGCCAAGATTTCAAATTGTATGACAAAATATAAATTTTGATTTTTTGATAAAATTTAAAAATTGATCAACATTTTTTGGAAATCTGACGTATCAAACGCAACGAAACTTTGAACGTCTCGCATAAAAAGCCAAACAAGATATTTTAAAACGAATGCCATATTAACCTGGAACACAATTTTTTTTATAAGTGCTTTAAAAAAACTGATTTCAGTGCTCCAAATGTAATTGAAGGAATCAATTGCTTAATACATGGAAAACAATCAATTTAACATGTGATTTTGTCGATTTTCAGCAAAGAGACCGTAAATAACATTTCCAATTCTATATAACTTCTTGGATACCCAATATTAGTGGGCGTTAGAAAAATAAAATAAATTTGACATCTCATCTCTAAATATAATGATACAAATTGAGTCACAAACCGGGTTTTTCAACCAGTTTCAAGACCGGTACGATCATACAAAAAACCTTTTAATTCATTTTCTGGAAATTTCAGACTGATATCCGCTATATTCCAGAAATTCAGTATCGTCAGCCTTTCCGTAAGAACAGGCTGATGTTCGAAAAAAAGTTAAACGCGTCGGTTACCGCCTTATAGGGTTAATATCTGGTATATTTATTTTTTTTTGAATCCAACGAAACAATTTTTCCAATAATTTGTCCAATTTACAGAATGTTTCTGTTTTAGTCCCGAAACGGCAACTTGCTGTGAAAGGAGGTTGCCAATAAAATATGGTTACTAGTTGTATCATATTTTGAAAGCTGATTTATGCACGATACCGAGCGTTCACAAATAAAACGCGCCTAGTTGCCATTTTTCCTTGGCGAAAATTTCATTCACAGCAAGTTCAAATTTCGATACTAAAAAAAAACATACGGTATATCTCTTAATCACTTTGGTTAGATTGCGTAGCCACAAGTTGTGGCCCAAAACGTTTAAAACACACGTCAAAAGGACTAGTGGCTACGCAAGCTCACAAAAAAGTGATAAAGGGATATATGCAAAAATTAATATTTGTGATGAAAGATTTTTAGCCATGAGTCATGGCTAAAAATCTTTCATCACAAATATTATCATGGCCCATGAGTCATGGCCATGACCCTTTTCTTCTGAATAAAATATTTTGGCTTTGATTTAATGTGATAAAATATAAAATGTGTTTTTTCTTCTATGCGGCAAAGACGCCTTTGTAAAAAAAATAATTGACATGAAGGAGTACTTAAACATGCCCTTAAATTTATTACTAGATTTATTTAATCTCAGAACAATTAAAGTTTTGGAAATGTTTAGCGGTTAAATTATTTAAGATGACAGATAGCTTAAAAAACCCATATAAAACGTTTAATTGTCCTTGTTTTGAGATTGACGGGTGAGGTCAGAATAATTATGGGCCACCGTTGTTGAAAGATGCCTGTAAGTTGACTGAGAACAAAATTTCTTGGAAATCTTCATCAATTACTATAGAAAACCACAGGCATCAGTTTCGGTCGTTGAAATTTGAGAAATATATTCATACAATAACATTTTTTCAATAAAATATTTTTTAACAGAACATTTTATAACAAAAAAACCATTTTAAACAAAAAAAAATGCATTCTTTAACGAAAAACATTTAAAAACAAAAAAAACATTTATTAAATAAAAAACAATTTTCAATAAAAGTGGGTTTAAGTATTTTAACAGAAACTAAGTTATGTTGAGACGTCAAATATATATATAAACGTTTGCAAGAATGAACACTTTTATTGAAGATTAAAATTAAAAAAATTACATTTTTTTCTTTTATATCGCTCTGAAAAAATGTACTAATCTTCCACATTGCTGCCCCCCCCCATTAGGGGGTTGTATAGGCTGGAAAGTCTCGAGACTAGTAGTTCGTAATCCTGGAACACATTTTAATTCTATCTTTTTCATTGCATGTTCGACCAACCTAGGCTGTTATCGGTTTTTCATTTTAAACCTATGATAGTATTCAAAAATCGGAAAAAGTACATTTTGTAGAGAATTTAAAAAGAAAAATTTTTACTCGGTCAAAATTTTGATAATTTTTCGAAAAAATTCAGGTTTTTGATTGGTCAAAAATCGACTTTCTTTAAATAAAAACTAGGGCTATAAAAGTGTTTTTTAAAGTTGTGGGGATTTCAACAAAAGAAAAGAAAAAATTTTTTGTTCAGTATTCTAGGAGATATGACCACTAAGAATAACACAAAAAGTTCGATTTTTTGATCAAATCACATCATTTGGCAAAAAATTTAGAAAAATTTTATTTCGGCAGTGCTTAAATTATACTCAAACGTTAGCTTCTCAGATACGCAACTTTTCGAAATGAAAAAAAATCTTAAAAAATCAAATTCTCACCACCCCTCAATTGACCCTTATATCGGTTTACGTATGAAGAATCCAAGGTGGTCGAAAAAGTCCGATAACAGCCTAGACCAACCTGTAAATTGAGTTGACCGCGAGCGAAATTTTTTTTTGAAAGTCGTATTTTTTTCGCCTCAATATTAAACAATTTGATTTTCTCGCAGATATTGTTTATTTTCATAACAAAAAACTGGTATCGTCGTGTTTCTCATTTTCAAAAAAAAGCTTCAAAAATAAGGAAAGTGTCGTGTTTGGCCATTTTTCTCACTGAAAGACGTATTTTTTTCGTTGTATTTATGGATCCATTTTTATGCATACAAAACATTTTCGAGGCAATTTTAACAAAAATGGAATTGCCGGACGTTAAAATTTCTGGCCTTAACACCCAAGATCACAGTTTAAAAATCATTTTTTCAGCTCAAGGTCATCGTATCAAATTTTCGTATCAAAATATTCGCAACTATCATGTTTCTGAAACCGGGATTATAAACTCTGGCCAAATTATTCACCGTTCTCGTGCTAGAGCAAAAACATTTTCTTATTTGAGACACTCAGAAAAAAATTTCAATATAATTTCGGAAATTTTTTTTTTACAATTTTTGAAATTCATGTAACTGAACAGGCCACGTTGAGATCAAAAATCGTTTTGAAATTAAGTTGACACCACTTCCAGTTCAATATATATGGACTTCGTATACAACCCCTACAGGGGGTGGTCGTCGCATTTTAAGGGGTTTTTGATAGCCAATTGTCGCACAAGTACGAATCGTTGGACCAACTTTTACCTCTCTTTGATATATTTAAAAAAAAAACTTGCATCCTTAAAAACAATAACAATTAACGGATGGCTCGTCCAATCAGAAACGTGCTTACAAAAGTGACTGAATTATTTTTTCAAAATGTATCTCTGCCCTGAGTTTTCAAAGTTCAACAATGATTCATGTTTTAAATTAACCGGACAGAACCTGAGCAGACCGCCAAGGTGAATTTTTGGAAAAATTCTTTGATTTGGCTTCAGAATAACTAAAAAACTGTATTTTGCTCTAGTTAACAAAGGGTCAAAATACTGTTTTTGGTGATTCTGAAGCCAAATCAAAAACATTTTCCAAAAACTTACCTTGGCGGTCTGCTCACGTTCTGTTCGGTTAATTCAAATGATGAATCATTGTTGTACTTCAAAAACTCAGGGAGGAGATACATTTTGTCAAAAATAAAATTTTAAAAATGTATCTCCTCCCTGAGTTTTCAAAGTACAACAATTATTCATGATTTGAATTAACCGTAAAGAACGTGCGCAAACCGTCAAAGTAAGTTTTTGGTAAAATATTTTTGATTTGGCTTCAGAATCACGAAAAACAGTATTTTGACCCTATGTTAACTAGAGCAAAATACAGTTTTTTAGTGATTCTGAAGCCAAATCAAAGAATTTTTCCACAAACTTACCTTGGCGGTCTGCTCACGTTCTGTCCGGTCAGTTTAAAACATGAATCATTGTTTGACCTTAACAACTCAGAGAGGAGATACATTTTGACAAAAATAAAATTTTCAAAATGTATCTCCTCCCTGAGTTTTCAAAGTACAACAATGATTCATAATTTGAATTAACCGTGAAGAACGTGCGCAGACCGCCAAGGTAAGTTTTTGGAGAAATTCTTTGATTTGGCTTCAGAATCACCAAAAACAGTATTTTGACCCTATGTTAACTAGAGCAAAATACAGTTTTTTAGTGATTTTGAAGCCAAATCAAAGAATTTTCCCACAAATTCACCTTGGCGGTCTGCTCACGTTTTGTCCGGTGAATTAAAAACATGAATCATTGTTTAACCTT
>SCLH01001616.1:0-39641 GCA_004367855.1 Oikopleura vanhoeffeni | reverse complement strand
AAAGGGAGGTAAAAGTTGGTCCGACGATTTGTACTTTTGCGACAATTGGCTTTTAAAAACCCTTCAAATGCGACCACCCTCCCCCTTAAGGGGGTGGCATAAGTTCAGCAGATTGGAACATTTTTTCAGAGCATGAAAGAAAAAAAATGTTGAAATTTATCTTTTTAAGTTTTATCTTCAATAAAAGTGTTCATTCTTTCGCGAAAAAATGCACCTTGAAAATTAAAAATTTGTAATTTCGCTTTATATTGAAATTTAATTTCGGGCTCAAAAAAATCAACTTTCGAATTTTGCTCTCTCATTTATCTTACAATGAAAATGGCTGTTTAGCCGAAACGTCGAATAAAAACTATCCTCGATAGAAAAAAAATATTATTCTGACAAACATTCACATTTTTATTTTTTAAACATAACTAACTTTAATTGAAAATACAAAAAACCACTTTTCACTTTAACCCGACTATAGAATTGTTTTTGAAGACTATATTAATTATCCTTATTTATTTCGGGTGTACTCCGCTAATCTATAATCTTATCACTTTGCACAGTCGAAAATTTATCAAATATCAAAGGTTTTTTTTCATTGAAAAAGGGTTAAAATTGGCAAAAAGTAGAGAAAAGCAGTTTTTTTTAAGATACAAATTGACCTTAAATTGCGTTTTGATGTTAAAAATTATCCTGACTATCAAAAAAAGGACGTTCAGTACACCCACAATCTTATTGGAAATTTTTACAACCATAAAAGTTTGAAAGATTCAGTGCCGAATGGCACTTATCGAGTGCACAGTCAGGTGTTAAAATTTTCATCAACAGTTTCAAAATGATAAACGCGCGACCTACCGATCAGTTGACATACGGCATTTAAATAGATAACAGAACATAAAATATGTGATTATGCCTAATTTTTTATGGAGACTTCAAAAAACCATCAATAAAAAATTTAGGACTTGATTTGGGGAAAATTTTCATAATTTTCTAAAAAAGTCAATAAAAATTTGAAAATAAAAACTTTATGATTTTTCAAACAGCGGTCAGAAATTATGTAGGAATCCAAAGTAAACATCGTTATTTTACAGGTTTTAACCAACAGATTACAGTTATCAAAACAAAGAAAGTTTTCGACAAAAAATGCGGAAAATTTGCATAATGCTTTGATTTTTTTTCAACTTTTTCCGATTTCAAAGATGAAAACTTGCGCTCAAATCTTTCCTTAAATAGTTTAAAATTATTTTAATGAGCTGGAAAACATTTTGTGTGGTTGAGCTGAAAATATTAAGCCCAAAAAAATAAACTCACTTATTACTTTCGTGAGTTATATTGACTTTCCTCTGTCGGGTTTATGCCACCCCATTAAAGACTGGTTTCAACGAGGTTGTTGATTCAAATTGTAATTAATCAAATGATTAGAATTGCAAGCTTTTTGAAGGAGTGAATAAAACAATGTAAATATTTCTGGTGTAAAATTTTTGCAACTTAAAACATTGTTTGTTTAGTTTATTTTGAGTAAAAATAGTGAATGTGGTGAAAACGTTCGTTTATAGTCTACAAATATTGTCTATAAATTATAGACCATTATCAAAATGTTAAGATCATCTTAGAAATATAACACAATTTTATCAAGTCCAAGGCTGCCTATTGCCAAAAAACAATTTCAACAAAATTAACAAGAGAGTTCTTAATAAACTTTTGTCAGTACTTATTCAAAACGTTCAACATTTGAAGTTTTTGTCATCACAATAATTAAAAGTAAAATGATGGATCAGAAAATTCCAAGTTTTTGTTAAATTATATCCCTGTTCACACTTTTGTTAATATCCGGGCCCAAATTTCGTGTGTTTGTTGAATGAGACGCAAATTGGGGGTTATAAAAATGAAATGGCAATTTAAGTTGCAGCTGGGGAAAATAATAAAGCGAAGAATTTATTTGAATTGATGGCGCTGGCGGGGCAAAGCAGGGATAACTAACTAAATCTGGAATAAATACGTCTGAACTTTTTGCACTAATAAATATCGCTAAGAGTAACAAATACTTCATTTGAGAGGAAAAAATCATTAATTTATTTTTTTTAAGTTTTATGCTAAGTAAAGCAGTTAATCGTCTATAATTCTCCTCATAATTAAATAATATTTTGATAATGTGATTCGGACTAATTGGCACCTTAAAAACATTGAAGAGTATTTTGAGACCTTATCTTCAACTAGTTTTCTAACTTTTCTTTTTCTGGAAAAATTATCCTGTTTGGCCCCGCAGCCGCCCTCATTTCAACTAAATCTTCGCTTATTATTTTCCAGCTGCCAAACTTAAATTGGCCATTTCATTTTATAACCCCCAATTTGCTCTCATTCAAAACATCAACGAAATTGGGCCCGGATATTAACAAAAGTGTGAACAAGGGATATGGTCCCTTTTTCTCAACAAAATAAAATCCCAAGTGAAATGTCTGCCAAAATAAGCAAAAATTTTAAGGTGAACTATTTTAGAACTGGCAAATTAAGACAACATTGGATATGGTAATTGCTTGCATTGTTGTTTCCCTCCTTACAATTTTGGGCGAAGTCATCAGAGTTTGGAAAGAGAAGAAAATTTGTAAGTAATCTCGGGTTTCTCATATAATTTTTTTTGCGAGTCTTTATTTTTTCAAATCTGTCTGTTCCGGCCCATTAGAATAGTCACAATCGTTTCCAAGTCGTTTTATTGTTATCCTTCAACAATTTCATAAATCACTTTAAATATCGAATGAAAACGATTAAAAATTATCGATTATGTTCACGAAACTGTGCTTGATTCTTTGAGTTCAAAAAATAATTTATATTTTTTTGAGAGTCATTATTTCACTCAAAAAATTCAGCTTAAAAAATTCTATGGGGTGATTTTTTGAAGTATCAGTCATAATTCAAGTTTGACTATGAGAGCGGTAAAGAGACTTTTAAATTAAATTATATCAGATTATGAACAATGTTTACAACAGTTTTAGTATTTTCGGGTTTACAAGTTAAAACTGAGTTGTAAAAGAGATCATTCCCGACTAAATTTATATCCCCATCTCCATTTTTTGCTCATCGTTTGCTTAAACTTAATCAAAAAGGGGATGAAAAAGTCAACGCAAAAGCCATCTCTTTTACAACCCTGATCAACGCACTTGATATTTGTCAAACGTAATGGTGGATTTCAAATACGATAAGATCTTTTTGAAATCGATGGTCTTAGAGTTTATTTTATGCTCAGTGTGTTCGCCGTAGGCTGAGATCAATTTAAAAAAAAATTCAAAAACTTACCACAAGGTGACAGGGGCGAAATTGGAGAAAATTGCACTTAGGGAAACCAACATAGATTCTGAAAGCATCAACAACTCGTCGAGTTATAATTTCACGTTGGCGCTAGCCTTGATAATTATTTTTGATTGTTTCGAATTTTGAAAACCTCTTGCGACCTTGTGGTGAGTTTTTAAGAAAAATTCCTCTAGAAATTGGTTTTAGCCTATGGCGAACACACTTATCATAAAATGAAAGAAATCTGATACCATCGATTTCAAAAAGATCTTATGGTTCTCGAAATTCACCAATTTAGGGCTATGTTAAAAGCCTTAAAATTACTCTTCAGCGATCATTGAGTTTATACTTAATCCTTTGTTGTTTTAAGTTATTATCGTTAATATTCATAAGAAGGTCGACTCAGAAAATTTGTTTGTTGATATCGTAAAGGCAACATTATGATCCTGAAATAAATATAAAATTTCACCGGTAATTACCGGTTGAAATCTTAATTTACATGGAATTCTGAGATGTCAAATTGTACGGCCATGTTGTAATCAGACAAATAAATTGAACGCCATTTCAGTTATTGCAAAACTAAAATAAAAGACATCTCCTGAGGAGGTCCTCCTCATCTTTACGATTTTTCAATATCTAAGTATCAACAAATTTCTGTCAGATATATGAAAATTACTCCTTATATTTTTTAATAAGACCGGTCACTTGACTGGTCACTTGGTATTTGTGAATTAAAATAAGTTGAATTATTTCAGTAGAAACAGCCGCTGCGTCGAACTCAACTATGTTGGAATCTATTTCACGTCTTTCTGGTACATGCCAAATATCATGCAGCGGTTACAGTCCTTTACCAACTTCGAAAAATCGAGAAAAGCTTGCAACATCCAAATTTATTCTGATTTGATTGGTTTCAAATTATTTTAAGTTAAGATTTTTCAAGAGTTAAAAAATAACAGAAATATTTTACCTGCTAAAAACTGAATATGGATCTCAAGTTCTGATTTTAAGGCTCAAATGCAGACGAGAAGCTCGATTTAAATATTTCTTGAGCAAGTTCTTTATAATTTTTTTTATGACGGAATTTTTTTTGTTCAATTTCCGTTTAATTTTTTCCAGTTATTGTGCATTTTTCGGTCAAAAATAAAATTTCGGGAAACTACCTCAAGTTTATTGTTGATATTGCTTATTTTAAATTTGACACATAAAATATTGAGGAAAGAGAAAGCTTTTTTGGTTTCTTGGAAGGCTTATTTAATTTTTCTGTGTAGGCGTATGTTCAATTTTATCAGATGAAAATAAGTGTAGAAATGATCTTGAGGACTTGGTCTTCAAGTTCAATAAGTTTTTTCGTACCTTAGCCAGATTAGCAAGAAACCGCGTCAAAAAACTTTAAAAACAGCCTAATTAGCGACACTCACTCCCTTGAGGTCAAGTTGACATTTTTTCAATTTATTATTTATCATTTTTACCTGCAAAACTGTCCAACAGGTGATTTATTGAAATGCTTATAAAAGCTCCTTTCCGGCGTGTTACAAGGCTTAAGGAGCTGTAAAACATTTCAATCCACTGAAAACCAGTGAGAATGGCTATGACATTCTCACAACAAACTGAATGATCACGAAGTTTTTATTACAATCCGAACACAGAAAACTGGGTGGTTAAACCAGGGATCGGAATGAAGAAAAAAAATCGGATCGGATCGAGGAAGGGTGAAATAAAAACTAGATTGGATCGGATCGTATCGAAAGGGGTGAAATTTACGTATCGACTTTTCCGATATGGTTCAATTTTCGATACTTATTTATTTTTCGATCTGGTTCGATTTCGATACGGATCGACTTCTCCGATATGGTTCGATACGTATCGACTTTTCCGATATTATTCGATTGGATCGGATCGACTGACCCTTTAATGTTAATCATATTGGATCGGATCGACTGCCCCTAAATTTTAATCATATTGGATCGGATAGATTAACCCCTAAATTTAATCATATTGGATCGGATCGGAAAAAAACGATAGGATCAAATCCGATCCAATAATTCTAATACGATCCAATCCAGTTTTGCCGATTCCTGGATATTTGTAATCTATTATAATTTTTTGCGTTTTAAATTACTGCCCTTGATGGTTTTTGATAGATCAGGCTTCCAATAGGCATAGGAAAAGAAGGGAGACCGAGGAGAGAGGGATAGCTTATCCCGGATAGGGTAGGGATAGGAATGGAAAATTCAGAGCCATAAAGGGATAGGGATGGACAGTCCCATCTCCCTTTTATCCTGTTTTATCCTCATTACCCTCAGTGGGGATGCATACTTTTTGGAAGCCTTAAACATGTTTTGACATAGATATTTGCTCCGTCATAGCCTGATTAATATTGTATTCGAAAATAATTTGATGTCGGGATGAGTGAAAGCTGGAGTTGAATTAAAATGTGTTTTTTATATATTGGTCTTTGCTTAAAAACAGACGGAAGACTCTTTTCGGTTGATTTAGCATCTTTTGAATCAAGCGTCTATTCCGGATCCCCTGCGGAAGTTAATATATTTAAAATTACTCAGTTTGATTCAAGTCTTTGCTTTTGAATATTTCCTTTGTACACTAGTTGTTCTCTTACGTTTTCAAGATACAAATTTGAAGAAAGTAAGGCCGAGTAAAAGTCTTGGTTGTGATATGTAAAAGTGTTCGAATTCAAAACACCTTACAGTTCATTCTTTAAAAAAATCTAAAATGCATCAGAAGGTTAAGAAAAAACATCACGAAAAATTGATTATTCAAATAAAAAATTTTCACTATCTGGCGAAGACTTAATTTATTTTAGAAAAACCAAAATTTGGTAGTCAACGATTAAGTGCGTTCAAAGTATTACGCTTAATTTTTCTATGAAATCAAATTAGGGTTTGAAAAATTGCAATTTATTTGTATCAAAATAAAAAAAATTAAAGAAAAAAAAAATTGATGGTTTTAGATTCGTCAAAATATAAAAGCTACATCATTTTTAACCCATATCCCTTCATTGCCCTCTCCCAAATATTCGGTCCCTCAAAAACACGGGGGGTGAGAAAACGACGCGTCATTTGAAAACGAGTCATCCAATTTAGTTTTAATAATAGCTCAAACTGAGCACAATTATTTAATTAATATAAACATTAAAAACTGTTTTTAATAGAATCAATGTTTTTATTAAATTTTCTAAGATTACTGAAATTGTCTGATTATTAGTTTTTGTTAAAAAATAGAAACAATGGTCTTATTTGGACTTATTTTTATATTTAATTACTCACTAGATATTTGTGCACAGTTTGAGCTACCTGAGAACCTTATTGGCTCAGTCGTTTTTTAAATCCCCGTTGTTTTCTCACCCCCGTGTTTTTTGAGGGATCAAATCTTTGGGAGAGTGCAATAAAGAGATATTCCGATTAAAGTTTCCGAGATCGTGCAAATTTTTATGATCCAAACATTTCAAGTACAACACACGTACCGTTTTATGTGAATTCAGGATAAGTCTGATCACAAAGTCTTTTGAAAACGTAGTTTTTGCTTTAAAATTAACTTTTATAAAAGTTTATTGTTAGTTGTTTAGAGTATTCTTGACTTGATGGCTTTTAAAACCTTATCTTTGCTTAACATTCGAGTCAAAAAATTTCTAGTCCAATTGACTATAATAGAACATGTACTTATACTCCAACGCAGTGTTCTAAAACAAGATCGGGATCCCGAGTTTGGACCGGCGGTATCGGGATTGAAAACTCATGCCGTTTTAGAACACTGCTCCAAAGAACCTTTTTTGTACGTAGGTAGAAATGATAAATTTCAGTTTCTAAGGCAAAAGTGCTGTTTTGCTGACTAAGTTGTGCTTAAATTTGATGCACGTTATTCATACGTGTATCTCATATATCCCCTATTCACACTTTTGTTAATATCCCGGTCCTGATAAGGAAACGAAGTGTGTTTTAAGTAGTAGAGCCGCGATATTAACAAAAGTGTGAATAAGGGTTATACAACGATAAGGCTTATTAAGGCCGTACTGATCTTGAAAAAAAATTCTCAAAAATTGAAACGGGAGTTAATAAAACAATAAATAAGTATGACCTGGGTGACCAGGCTGGGTCTCATAATTCGTTAATTCTACGTTTGCCTTTTAGATGGCGCTAAAGATTCAACGTGAAGATCGACCAAATTATAAGCACATTTTTCTACTGGTTTCGATTTATTATCATTTTCAAAATTAAACAGAAATAAACTTAAAAATATAAACTAGATTTTTTTGAGATTTAGAATTTGCAATTTTTAAATGAGTTTTACCTAAGAATTAAGAATTTTCCAATAGTTTCGTTTGTATTTTAAAAATATTATAATTATAAGCACTTATGATTTTTTGACCATTTGAGTTTTAAGAAGCGTTCAGAAAATCAATGATTTGTCGAAACTTGAGGTGGTTTCAGATCACATCAAGTCTCGACGCCACATAAAACTCTAGAAGACCATGAATTTGACATCGAGCAAATGTTTTGATGATATATTTAACAGCGATTATTATACCGAAAGTTAATTAATCAGAGATGGATCTCATGAAGCACAATTAATTGAATGACTGAAAAACTTGTAACTTCTCTACGTTTTTTTTGTTTTCACGATTGACCTAAATTTAATATTTTTCTAAAAAAAAATCTAAAGTTTATTTTATGAATCAACCCGATGGCAAAAAAGTTTCGGATCAAAAAACATCAAATATTATACTTCCAAATTCGCCGAAAAATTGCTTATTTTAAATTATTATGTGTCTCGTTTATTGTGGTACGCAAATACTATGGTCTCCGTACGAAGCGTGTCCACCAATCGATTTTCGGCAATACTTTTGGTTGACTTGAATGGCTGTGTATAGAGAATTGCTGCTGGTTTTCTGAGAATTAACTTCAGCGTAAATTGACCATCAATTATTTTTTTAGGTGATTAAGAATTATCTACCAAAATGCAGTGACTATGCAGCATAGTCTATGCTGCATAATCGATCAAAACTTGACTTTCACGAACTTATTTCTCTGATTCGGAATTTCCGATTGATCATTTGAATTGACACTCAATCGATTCACATTGAGTTGTATTGCTTAGATCAATGATACTAAGTCTATAGATCAAGTAAACCTGGTGACCTTTTAAATATCTAAAATTTCAACGTAGCATGGTTTACGAAAAAACAGTAGTTTGGTTAATCAGTTGGTTGAGACAGACTAAATTTTCCGACTTCACTGAATTATGAAAAACGAGCTGTTTATATTCCTGCGGAATACTGCGAGAGCTTACATTTTTTAAATTTATCAGATGGGGCTTCCAGGGAAGGGCATCCGAGCAGATTTTCAAGATCGGTTCGGTTCGGAAATTTCGGGCCTAAATATTTTACAAGATCGGATCGGTTCGGACCCGAGATTGAAAAAATGTGATCGGATCGGATCGGATCCCTGGGGGCTTCAGTCAGAAAATTCATATTTGGTCTTTCAAGTTCTTTAGTTGCCGAAGTTGACGTCTAAGAGATGCGAGAATACCATCTTTGTTATTGCTTTAGCCGAATCAGTCTAGGTCGAGAATTTCGGCCCAAAATTCGAAACAAAAATTGAATGGTAGATAATAATACATTATCATCGATTAATAACTAATTGTAACTCAAATTAAAAATATCAAACAAATAAATTTATTCTTCGGAATTAATGAAAATTTTATAAATAGAATGCCTTGAACTCCCTGAATTTTAATTCTTGTTTTCGACCGGTAATTCTTCTTTCTCTGACGCATAATCAGAATCAATTTATAATTGCGATTTTCCAATTTTTCAATCTATAATATCTATAATAGTCTCCAGTATGTTAACGACTTTATCGAGAACAACAAGCGAAATTTATCTGGATCCAAGCCTATGATTTGAAGGATAATTACTTTCAATCCAGAGAAAATTGGACCTTTTGATTTCGAACATTTTTTTTCTAACTGTATTAGATTATTGATATATCACTTTTGAGCTTATTTGCTCATTTCCGATAATATTGTTTTAACATGACAGTCGTTTTTTGACTTATTTATATTAAACGGAAAAATAAATGGAAAAATGCATTTTTGGTAAATTTTTTGGTTGCAAATGGATTTTTAAATTTTTTACTTTCAATTTATGTTTTTCCTTTGAAATCAAATCTCAGTCATCATGCTTTGGCTTCCTTCACTCATATGATTCAACAATTCATTACATTATGTTTGATGTTAGTTTTCATGACTTTCAACATGTATCTCATTTTGTCCATCATAACTTCAATAGGATTGAGCTATTTCATAATTGGATGTCGAGAAGTTATCAAAACGCCTGAAACTGACGCAGGTAAAAAAATTAAACCAATATTTAATTATTTAGAATTTCGATTCAATAACGCGTGAGTTTAAAGTGTCGCCGAGAGTCTCGGGCCGAGACTTGAGGTGATTCGAAACCAAGCCATTATGCCATATGCTTCAAATCACCTCAAGTGTCGACGCATCACTAACTATCACGTAGTATTCGTGGTATAAGGCTTATACAGAATGTGTTTGAGCTTTTGGGGTTTNAGCTAAAACACATTCGGTACTATCAGATTATGTTTAATTCAAAATGTTTCTTATTGGAGTGAACGCGTGAATGCATAATTTACTCATCATACATGTAGGAGAGTAATCTGACTCTGACGTTAGGGGAAAACATAAAAATGAAGATAATTTTCGACAGTTGAAAAATTTTTTATAAGTATTCGAAAATAAAATTATAAACAGAAACATATCAAAAGAAAATTCTAGTATTGAATTAAAATGTTTTCAATTTTATCAAAAGAATTACAAACACAACGATTAACAGATGCAAAAGTAATTAAAATTTAATTTCTGACTTTGAAACCTTGAAAACTCAATTTTTCATAAATTTCAAGCCAAATACTACATAGAAAATAAAAGTGTTCAGTTTGCATATTATAAAAAATGAGAGTTAGCTGCTATTTATTCATTATATTTTTCGCTTAACCCTGTCACAGTGTGACAGGCACACCCATAACACCATTCGGGGACGCTACATTGGGCGCGCATTATGAGAAAAATAAAATTGCTTGCAATTATACTGTTCTTTAGTGTTTGAAATTAAGGATAGACTTACATTATAATATCGTTTAATTGATATTTTGACTTATTTACCCTGTAGAATAGTGACATTTACTACTTGATCTGAAATCAACGCAATTTATTTGTGAGATGATGAGTGACGTCAGAACAAACCCATATAATGGACGAATTTAGAATTAAATTTTTTAAATCGTGACTTCCTTAGAAATAACCTGCAATTTTTGAGTGTTCAATCTACAGGTTTTTTACGAAAATAGAACCTAACCTACGCAATTTATCGAAATCACTTGTGACCAAATAAAAATTTACTCGAAAACGTCAGATTTCAAATTGTAAATGGAGCAGATTCAGAAATTTTTTACCTCAAAACTGACTTCCTAAGAAGTCACCTGCAATTTCTGGTCTCTTATCTACAATTGTTTTCTCAAGTGCGCCTGGTTTGAGGAGGTTAAGATATTTTTTGATTTATTTGCGTAATCATAAATTTTTAAAATTTATTTTCTTAAATAATCTTGATATTGAAAGTGACTTAAATTCCGGGAATTTATTTTTTGTTATATACTGGGTGATAATTGATTTGAATGCAGTGTCAGTGGCCTTAAGCACTTATGCTTTTATAGATAAAATCGGAACTCTGGAATTCACTACCTAGTCTAGTTATCTTAATACGGTATTAATAATACCCTCATAATTGAAATTAATTAACTATAGTGATATCAATTATACTTTGATGGCCATGTTCGTCCCGACATGTTTCCATGTTCTTTATTACTCGATATAATAATACTGAAATACTTAACTTCTAAAATAATTATTTTGAATAAATTTCCAGCTTTATTTTTAATCATTTGTTTGTTATAAAATAATGATCAATAATCAAGTTTTGAAAAAATTATTTTTCAAGAAACTCGTGCCGCTTTACATTTCAATTGATCAACAAACTAAATTAAAAAATGAATTTTTGAGTTGAGAACCAGAAAAAAGTTATCTATTTGGACAGAACTCGCTACTACCCCCTCTACCATTTTTTTACCAAACTCCAGTTTTGATCACGTGGCAAAAAAGTTAGGGCCCAGGCAAAAAACGCTGATGCCCATTAATTTCTAGCCCCAAAAAACTGTATTTTGATCGACCGAACAAACAGTCAGAGCCTTAGCAAAAAACACTAACCCCTTTTATCCCTGCCGCTTTTTGAAATTATTTATATGGAGGCTTCCGGGATTTAGGATATATTTCCGAAAATGTTATCATATTTTAGTTTAATTGATAATCAATTTTCGTATTAAATTGATACTTAATAATTTACTTAATACTATGATACTTAATTATTTAATTAAACAATAGTAATAAATGATGTTAACTTGGGTAAAACTGCAGTTATGATAAACAAACATTTTTTGAATGTGTTTGAGAACCGATTGACTTGTTCGAGGAACAATATTCCTGCAAACCCCTTATTGTTTATTTAGAAGAAGGGATACAATCGAAAATTTGGGCCGAAGATTATCGAGACAACTATCTGCTGACCTAACCAAGAATAATGGTGGATGCCACTAACAAATGAAAATTGAGAATAATAAAAAAAATAATAATAATAGTTTAATGTTATAATTTTTCAAAATTATAATAGTTTTTTAGCGCCAAAGTACTAATAAATCACTACTAAAAATACTGTCAACTCTTAGAGACCCAGAGCGCTTTGTAAGGCTGAAGCGAATTTAAGGGGGTGGCCTAAACCCGGCAGATTGAAGTCAATATAACTCACGAAAGTAATTAGTTAGCTTATTATCGTTAGCTCAACCAGAATATATATGATCCGGCTCATTAAAATAATATTTTATCTATTTTAGGAAAGATTTGAGCTCAAGTTTTCATCTTTGAAATCGGAAAAATTTGAAAAAAAATCAAAGCATTTTAAAAATTTTCCGCATTTTTTGTCCAAAATTTTTTCTTGTTTGATAACTGAAATTTGTGGGTAAAAACAAAAAAAAGGCACTTTAACTTCTTTCATGGATTCCTACATATTTTTTGACCGCTGTTTGAAAAATCATAAAATTTTGATTTTTGATGACTTTTTTAGAAAAATTATGAAAATTTTCCCCAAATCAAGGCCGAAATTTTCTATTGGTGGTTTTTTTTAACTCTCCATAAAAAATCAGGCCGAATTAAATGTTAAATGTTCTGGTATTTATTAAATTGCCGTGTGTCAACTCATCGGTCGATCGCGCGTTTATCATTTTGAAACTGTTGATGAAATTTTGAACACTTTACTGTGCAGTGGATAAGTGCCATTCGGCACTGAATCTTAAAAAATTTTATGGTTGTGAAAAATTCCCAATAAAATGGTTGATTTAATAAGTGCCATTTTGTTTAATAGTCAGGACATTTTTTCATATCAAAACGCAATTGAAGGTCAATTTTTATCTCAAAAAAAGCTGTTTTTCTCTACTTTTTGCCAATTTTTACCCTTTCTCATGGAAAAAAACTTTTGATATTTAAGAAATTTCCGACTGTGCAGAGTAGTGTCTGAAGTTTATTAATATCGTCTTAAAAAAAATTCTATAGCCGGGTTAAGTTGGAAAATGATGCACAGTGTAAAGTGTTTTTTTGTATTTTTAACTATAGTTAGTTATGTTTGGGAATAACAAATGTGAACGTTTGCAAGAATGGACACTTTAATTAAAGATAGAAAAAAATTTCCACATTCTTTTTTCAAATATTTCTCTGAAAAAATGTACCAATCTGCTGGACTTATGCAACCTCCTTAAGGGGGTACTGTGCTTTCTGAAAAAAAATTTCGGTACCCCTTGGCTTGGCTTGACTGGCTGGGATTTGTTTGGCTTGAGTGAAGCCAAGCCCGAGACATTTTGACTTAAGGATTTTGTGTATATTTTACTTTTAAAACGAATATTTGTTATTTATCAGCAAGATTTCAAATTTTTTGAAATATTCAAAAAAATTTTTTTCAATTTTTTCTCACTTTGAAAAAAAAATTCCAAATCAATTATCAAACGAAAATCTCTATTTTCAGGTTATTTTAAATTTCAAATAGGTATTGATTTTTTTCAAATACAATTGCAAATCAACATCAGATGAAAGAGAAAAATATTTTCATTTCAAAAAAAAATATTTTCTTTTTTTCACAAATAAAAATTTTTGGAAATTTTGAAAACAAACTTATGTTTTGGAAATTTTTTACTTCTCAAATTTTGTTAAATATTTAATTGATTCAATTTTGTTGGCGAATATAACGATTTGATTTTTTCGCATGTCGCGACATGTCGCAGAGTTATTTTTATCCCTTTTAAAATTTAGGTCATTAAAAAGTTAAGTCAAGGTAATTTTTTTGGTATGGTTAAGCCAAGCCAGGCAAATACCTTTAGCTTGCGGAGGTCTGGTTTAAGTTATCCAAAAATAGTTCTTTTAAATTCAGTAAATAAAAACATGCCATAGATTATGGCCAATAGTGCTACTCTTATACGATATATCAACTTACATATAGTTTTAATCATCACATACTTTCCTGTTAACAGAGCTCTTTGGTTCACCATAAACTTTTTTTGAATGCCTCAAAAGGTTCAATGGTTTATTAGGATCTTAGATAAAATTTTGTACATATCATTCTGCAATAATCAATCTCAAATAATCGTCTCCTATTATTTATTTGAATAGTGTTCAGTGGATTGACCCCCTCATCAAAACTTATATATAAAGAAAGGGTTGATTAGAAATTAAACATTATCTCTGTTCCTTTTCAACTCAAACTTCAATTTATCTGGTCATTTGATAAAATAAAAAAAATTACCACAAACAAGCATGTGCAAAAAAATCAATAAATAATAAAGAAATTCAAACTATTCTCATCAACTGGCTGAAAATTTGTTTCCTTCAAAATCACTCATCAAATCAAATAAAAAAAATGCACAATTTATGTTGTCAAATTGCTACCTTTTCCCATTATTTCTATTTATTCCGGTTTTATAGTTTTCGATATAATTTATACTTTGGTGGTTTTAATCTTTGTGGTAATGATTAATTATGTTAAGCAGATATATGCTGAAGTTTTGCAAAACATTCATCGAATTCATGGCCACCTATAAATACTAATTTTTGAATATCATTTCACTTGAACAATATAAAAAAAATCAAATATATGAGCATTAATGTTTAACTTTCGATAATACTGGACGTTTTTATTGATATTTACAAAAAAAATATTTTTTCTTCATATTCGGGACACCAATAAACTATTAATTTTATGTGGTGATAATAAATGGCAATACGTTTCCATGAACAGGGGTTTCCACAAATGGTTAGATAGCATATTTTTAACGAAGAAACAAAAGTTAGTTTTGAGAGAATATTTCTAAAGTTTGATTTTTGACATGTGACACCGCATTTCATGTCATACGACAAGTATTCTATTTATTTAATAATTTTATATTGGTTTTTAAACTTCTTCGTCATTCATTTATATTATAAATTAAAACTCAACAATCATCTTTTCAGAGATCATCAACACACAAATAGCTTTCGGTATTGTGATCCAAACGACTCTAAGTATGATGTCTAAAATTCGTAAAGAGGGCCCATTTTTTGTAAATCGAGCCTAGGCTGTTATCGATCTTTTTCGACCACCTTGGATTCTTAATACGAACCTATAGGCGGGTCAATTGAGAAATGGTGATCATTTGATTTCATATGGTCAAATTCCCAATCTCAATATTTTTGATCGAAAATGCCATTTTAAATTTTAAAATTTTGATTTGCGTTGGCGGATTTCGGATAAATTGAAAGAAATTATAGAAAAAGTTCTTCCAAGAATACGCTTGTAGCCCTAGTTTTGCATTTGAAGAAAGTCGATTTTTGACCAATGAAAAACCCGGATTTTTTCGAAAATTTTCAAAATTTTGTCCGAATTATTTTTTAAATTCTCTACAAAATGTACTTGTCCGAATTTTCATAACTATCATAGGTTTAAAATTGACAAAGATCGATAACACCCTAATCGAGCCTAAATTTCAGTTGCATTGACTAAAAATGGGCCCCCTTCCCATATTTTAGATATGCTTATTAATTTTTCAATATAAGAAATGGTTGATCACTCGCAATGTCGAACTCAATTCAGAACACTACATGTACTACAGTATATTAACATGACCTTAACAAACAGGTCAAACATCGAAAAATGAACTTTATTTGATGTTGTCATTGACAAATTGTCAGGTTAATGAATATTTCACTTGAACAACTGACTATTAATTTGCTAATTTTTTAAAAAGCCTGTTCGCCAAATTACTGTATTTTTCTAAAATTATTTTCTGTTCGCTCTTATGATCAAAAAATAAATTATAAATTGGAAACCTTGTTGAAATAACCCAAGCTTATCATTGGTTGGGTCGTTTGCTTGCGAAACTGAATGTCTAAGCAAAAATGTGACATACTGTTTATATATAATATGTTATTCAGAACTTATGGGCAGAAAATTAATATTTTATCTTTCAAATTATTTGTCGTGAATAGTTGATATTTTAATTTATTCATCGTAGCCTCCAACTGATCCATTTGATTCGTTAAACTCGGAAGCCACTGAATGTCAATTAAATCAAGAGATAAAAAGTTGTAAAATTTTATGATTTGGTCAAATCAGAACATGGTGACCGTCCACGTCTCAAATAAATGTTTTTCCGTACATAAGATGTCCTTGCTGAAGTTCCACTTAATATTAATGTCCTTAAGAGATGTCAGAGTTAAAAATTCGGTCAATTTCAGCTTTGATAGTGTTTCTGAGCGAAATAGATGTGATAAGCCAAAAACCCTTCATAATCTATTGCAATTTTATTAGATTGACATCTTGGTTTGAAATTCAGTCTTTTTAAAAATTATACTAATGACGATTTTAGTCATTTTTTTCAATTAATTCGTATCCATAAATTTATTTTATATAAGGTATGGAAAGGGATAAAAAGGAATGGGATGCATCCCATCCACTAGGGGATGCATCCCTACCCCCTCCTAATCTCACCCTCTTTTATCCCCTTTTCGGGGAATAAAAAGGGGGTAGGGATGGAAAATCGGAGGGGATGCATTCCTTTTGGAAGCCTGTAAACAGGTATCTCCTCGAATAAAATTTGGTAAAATAATAATGTTCCTAGATAATTTATGTCTCTTGTTAAATTTCACAAACGAAAATTCTGGAATTCACCCTTCATCTGAGCAAAAATGTATGATGGTAGCGTCCCTGGAGATCACAAAACTAAGAATCTATAATGAAAATCGAGAAAAAACAAAAACAAGGTCCGGATGGTACACCTCACTCAGGGGGCACCAACGTTTCACGCATAATATTCGTTATCTATTACGATCATGTTGAAGGGGCAAATCTTTGGAAGCCAATCAGAGGCGTGTAATAATTTCACGCTAGAAACGGGACCCTCTGAGTGGATTGTATTCTTAGCTGGCTTTGGACAATTCTCTGTAAATATTGTTTCTCTAATTGATTCTCAGTATCCCAATTTAATTTTGACGTAAAATCTTCTAAATTCTGCAATTGTCAACGTTACATTAGAAATGAACGATAACATATTTGACAGTATTTATCCAAAGTTCTTATAAAAGAAGGCCCCATTAGCCCATGTTCTAAAAGCACTTTTGTCGGGGCTTTAGATAACGGTGGCCTCTAATTATAATGTTACGGAACTTTCCTACAAAAATGATAATTTAGTATATTTTATAATGTTCTTCTTTGTAGTATCAGTCACGCTGGTTTCATCATTAGAGTTCTCATTAGAAACTCAATGAATTAAGCTTAAAATGACGATTTTTCAAACAAGACGACGAACTCCACAGTGTAAACAAAATTAGTATCACTAACTATTCAAGAGCATAAAATGAATCCCAAGTGAGGTCGAGACTTGAGTTGATTTAAAAACATGCTTTTTATAGTGAAACTCATTATGGTAGAAATGAAATCGTAATATTATTATGCGGCTCTTGATCAAAAGTAGGGCTCCACGGGGATTTGAACCCCGGACCACCCGCACCCAAAGCGGGTATCATACCCTAGCCATAGAGCCACGAATTCTAGCCGTCAGGGTTAATATATAAACGTACACAAATTTTACAGATTAGTAGTGTATTTGACGTAAGTTTTGGGTGACAAAACAACGATGATTTTGAGATATCATAAACAATGTGCAGTGAATTAAATATATTGAAGAACATATTGGTCAACCTAATCGTTTCGAAATTTAAAAGTCTATATCCGATTAGCTGACTCGAAAGCAAAGAGTTTTCATTACAGTATGTGTTTTCATAAGTCCCGAAATGGCAACTTGCTGTGAATGCAATTCAAGCAAAAAAAAATTGGAACTGGGGGAATTTTTTTTCAACTCTCGCCATCGCCGTTAGCTCGGCTTTCAAAATCAAATTCACCGAGTTCCAATATTATGTGCTGAAATTCTCTTCACAGCAAATGCCATTCCGGGAGTGAGAAAAACACATACATAGTTTTCTGGACACGATAATATGAACTAGGCGACTTTGATGACCGCAAAGTGGTGCTAGAGGAGAATTCATATAACCGTCTGTTATTAACAGATAAAAATATCAAACTCGATACGCTAGAAACATAAGTTTTATAAAATGGCTTAATTGAACTTGAAATGTGGCTCTATGGTCTAGGGGTATGATACCCGCTTTGGGTGCGGGTGGTCCGGGGTTCAAATCCCCGTGGAGCCCTAATTTTGATTTATTTCGAAGCTTTTTAAACAACCCTGTACTCAGACAAGTGTCAATCGGCACTAACCAACTTTGAAAAATCATAATCTTTTACCTCTTCATGTCACAAGGTTTTAATTGGACTTATTTTCAAAATAATTTTGTAAACGATCCAATAATTATTATTGAGGTTCTCAACAAGCACAGAAAACATTTTCTCAATTTGGCGGAAATCTTTTAGAAAAATCCTGCTTCAACGACTTTAAAAAGGTTATGAGTTATTCTTCATAACTTTGAATAATTCATTTAGCCACCGAATACAAGCATCTTCCTCTGCCCATGATAATCACTGAGATACCATAGGCGATATCGATAAGCAGTCTTAAGCATTCAACTGCCAACTAATTAAGCTCAATGCAGAGTTTTTTTCAGACCACCAATTTACCGGTAACCGGATATCTATGTTATAGCCATTTAAGTGTTGAAAGTGTGGAAAAAACTTTAACTCGTTTTTCTTCCCGAAATTCTTCAAAAATTAAGTTCAAGAAGTCAATGTGTAGAATCTACTGTAGATCAGGCTTGTAAAGGGATGCATCCCTAGCCGATTTTTCCATCCCCATTTTAATTTTAGGGATAAGTAGGGCTAAAGAGATAAATGAGGATTGCCCACCCTGGAGAATTCATCCACATCCCAACCCATCCCCAAAGGATGAATCCCCATCCCTATCTATCCCATCCCTTTTACATGCCTGCTGTAGATAATCGTGATCTTAGAATAAAAAAACAAAAAATAGTTAACTTGAGACTGAAAAATATTCTTGTTTCTAGAACAATTCGAGGTTAAATATCATAGCTCAAAGACGCCAGGATAAATTGTTGATACAATGAAAAATTGGTCAAACATTAAAATTTAACAGCCTGACAATGTTTTTGGAAGCCTTGCAATTTTGAATCTTTCAGTTCCGACATTCACGAAAGAATGATAGTTCTACTAATTGTCAAAAAATAAATCGAATCTTATCAACCAAAACTTATCGTTTTAAGTATTATACGTTGAACTTTGTGTTTGAACTACAGTAGTTACTCTGTTATAGTTACCCCTGAACTTTTAAAAGGTCTTTTTAATTGGTGATGGCCCGGGGAACTTTAACAGATAATTACTAAATTTTTTTTAAATTTAAGAATTCTTGTAACTCATATCTGTTATTTGAATTTTAAAAATAATTATAACTTAACTTTCATTATTAAGGGAGTACTAATCGCATTTAGAGAATTGAACATGAAATTTTCCGTAGATTAGCTTCAAAATTAACTTCTCTAGAATGGTTAACTATAACAGATGAAAGGTAACTATAAAAGGGATAACTATAACAGAGTAACTAATGTATGTTATTGAACTTTCATTACTCTTCTTTATCAAAAATTCATGTAAATAGAATACCGGAAATAATTTTAAAATGAAAAAAGGGGGTTAAATAGTGATAATCAGTCACTGCAATGATTTCCATATACTGATGACTCATCACATTGGAACTTTTAACATTTCTCCACCAGTTACAATAATCGATGCGGTGAAAATTTCGTACCTCAGTGAATTTATTTCACTGATAATCATTCTGTTTTGAAACTTAATAAATCCTACAAATTTTAATCAGGGTGATTTAATGTGTAATTAGTGCGAGTAAAAGGTGCACTGAATAAAACACTATGTTAATAAACATTTACTTACCGTCTTTATTATCGGGATCATAATAATAGTCTTCTAATAATTCTTGCTCAAGTTGTTCAATTTGGGCAGCTTCATCCACAAATCTGTCTGGAAGTTTTTTGGCCGATGACTTTTTTGAACTTTTTGATCCGATCATGTCCTGGAAAACGTCTTATAGAAACTTTCAAAGTCTGCCAACAAAAAAAATACTTATGAAATGCCGAAAATATTGATGACGGGGTTCAAAAGGGCCCGAAAAATTTTTTCCAGGAAATATTCATTTGTGAATTTTTTACAATTCAACTTTATATAACAGCTTTGAAATTTTTGAGTACGGTTTGTCTGTGAACCGCTACTTAAGAGTTAAACTAAATAATGTGTGGTCCAAACTAGAGCATAAATAAAAATCAGAACATTTCTTTAAAAAAATATTTTCTGAACAAAAATAATTCGATGCTGCAACTATGTGTCAATTTCTGTTTCATTATATGGATCAGTTTGAGTCTGACTTTGTAAACTTCATAACACCCAGCATAACGTTTTATTAATATGCTGCATATATGGATTACCGGACCTCAGAGTACAAATATTTGAAAAATGCGAAATCTGAACGTTTGATTGGTTGATCCTTTCTCAACCTGACCAATTAAATCAGCCTATTCCGCAATCAAGGTTTTTGATTGGGTGCTAATATCTTGCGTTGTTTGTATCATTCAAATATTTAGGATTTGTCCTCTGAGGTCCGGTAATCCATATAATGTGTATAACCTCGTCAAACTATGTGCGTCACTACTATCTAAAGTTGAAGATCTCTAAAAATGAACTGAGCCGAATTTTTAAATATTTATTTCGAAGTTTTTCCTGTGTAAGTCATCGGTATTTGTAAAACTAACTCTCGTAGATTTTTCGGCTTCTGCCAAGCCATCTTTTCTTTGCGTTTAACGGACCGCCTTTTCGTTTTGTTAATTTCCATTAACGTTTGGCTTGAAAATAACATTCAAACGATTTTCTTTCCCTGAGTAGTGTTAAAATAATACAACTGCCCTATTTTTTCAGAAAAAGAGCAGAAAAATAAGGTATTTTTTATATTCAATTTAACAGGTTAGTTGTTTTTGTATTATTTTGAAAAATATATATATCCTTCTTTTCCCTGTAGTGTTTATCCGTAAGCTCACCTGTAAATTTTGCATTTATCATTATGAGAAAAGATTCTGTGTTAATTAAATCTCTGCTTTTGCCGTAAATATCAAATTATTAAGTAGGATTACTGAAAAGTATTTTCATCAAATTCTCAAATGAAAAACAATCAAATTTTCTAGAACAATCTTATTAAAATTGACTCTGGAAACGACTCATCCGATTAGGTTGTTAGCAAAAAATGACCACATACATGTACATATGTATATGAATAAGAAATTATAACAGAAAAATCGGTCAATTTTTGGACCATTTTGTATTTTCACAGTGAGCATTTGAGATTCGATACGTTTTTCAAAATTTGAAATAAAATTTTGAAGTTTTCTCAACCTGTGTGAAGGTTTTGAGCTATCTAAATTTAAGTTTCAAATTAATATCGATTGCTTCACCCTTGAAGATGTGACCTCTGAAAATTTCAATAAACTATTCGATTTTCGCGTATGATTTGTTGAACTTCAACTTTCACCGTTATTTGCAGTAGATAAGAAATTAGAAGCAGAAAGAAGTCTTAAGATCAAAGTCAACCGATTGCCACGTAGTGTCATTATTATATGCATCTCAAATTCATGTATAGTCTTAAATAGTGGTTCATTTTTTAACGCAATAACCGATGCGACTTAAGATTTTCGGACATGCAGCCTAGTCTAGTTTGAAGAGAAGTCATCGAAATTTTCAAATCTGAAGAATATTCGTTTGGAATTTAAATAATGATATTCGGATTTCAAAACTTTTTGCTAATACATTTTTTTGGTGATAGCAAGATACTTTTTATTTCATATATTATTTTATTTGAAATTTGACCGCAATTTATGAAAATGTGAATCTTAAAAGTCAAATGAAATTTGTCATTTTTATATAATCATTATTTAAATTTTAAATGCCGAAAAATAAATAGATCTAGAATGTCTAGACTCTAGGTCAAGAGGGAAATATTAAAAGAATGTTAATTTTTCAGAGTTGGTTCTGTTGTCTCAAACAGGGGTCGGCACAAAAAAAATGTCATATCGGCTAGGGGTAAAATTTGAACTTACCAACCAGTTATGATGCAGCTGAGGGTAATTTCCGACTATACTAGACCAGTTTGAATCGAAAGAGGGTAAAATTTTTACTATACAGGATCGGATCAAAAGAAGGCTAAATTTTCACTTAACCGGATCGTATTGTATCGGTACCGATATGAACCAGTTTTCTGGTCTCAAACTCGAAAAACAAATAAAATTAAGCAGATTTTTAAACTGTCCTGTAGTTGTTTCAAGGAAATATAATTATTTCCAGTTATTTTCAGAAGACATGGCAATTTCAAAAAGTATGCAATTTGCGTGCGTTGCACACCCACAATACTCTTATATTGTTTTTTAGCGGTAAATTCATCCATAAACTGTTGAAATGATATAATAGCCATTTGAGTGACTAAGCACTCCTTAAAGCAGACAAAACCGATATTGACACAGGATTTCACGTCAACATGAAAAAATATTACCGCGTGAGTTTCAAGTGGTGTTGAAACCAATAGTGTTACGTTAAAAAATGGCTTACGCTGGAATATAATTATTCATCCGATTTTATATAGAATACTATCATTTGATCCCATTTCAAATTCTCCATATTTTTTCGTCAGCAAGGTAAAGCGTGTGTGGGCTCTGAACGCATCTTTATCGGATTAAGTACATTGTTCCATTTTTGGTTTCAACGCCACTTGAAACTCAGACGGTTAACATTTGCATTATAGGAATTTCTTAGATTTCAAAATTAAATTATCAGAACAAAATATACATCAATATATCATATACTGTATATGATATACATGTACTGTATGTTGTACTGTTTATCAGATACTGTCTGTACGTATATTATATACTTGTAGCTTTGTTCAGACCAGTTGATGGAAGTGAATTGTCAATGATGACAGTCCATCAGTTAAAAAACTGTTTTTTTTTGATCATTTCGCACTTTGAATTGAGAAAGATAAACCTAGCTTGAGAAAGCTCTAATTTTCTGTCTTGATGGTTGTGTTCATCGGAAATTCGAGTCGAATTATTCGACTCAAATAAAGGGTCGACATAAATAAGTTTAAGTGGGTAGCAGCGATGTGGCATACTGGCGTCACTTTAACTTACAAAAATAATTAGTTGGTTTATTTTTTTTGTGCTTATTATCGTTAGCTGAACAAGAATAAATATGTATCAGCTCATTAATATATTCGTTTATCTATTTAAGGAAAGATTTGAGTTTGAACTATTATTTTTGAATTCGTAAAATTTTCAAACCAATTCAGAACATTATTAAAATTTCACGCATTTTCCACCCAAATTTTTTTTTTCTGAAATCTGTGAATAAAAACAAAAAATAGCTACTTTAACTTTTTTCACGCATGTTCAAATATTTTCTGACTCATGTTTAATAAATCATAACATGTTTATTTGTCATTTTTGTCGATTTCTTTAAGAAATATTATGAAAATTTGGTACCACATTTGGTATATTTTTGCCCGGATTGCGATTAATCACCACGATTAAATTTCTAAGTGAAAGTCATCACAAAGGTAAATAACATCGCAAAGGTGTACAGTAATCGGTATTCGTCAACGATATTATAAACTATTGGTCAATTTTGACCATAAGTCGTTAGTCTAGCACTTAAACCAAAATAAAGAAAGTTATAAGTCGCTTTCCAGCTACTCGTGGTCTTAATAAACTCAAAGGTCATAATACTGTCGTAAAATAATCCATGATTGCGTATCTTATCGTTTCCTTTAATCAAAGTTTATGAGCGCCACCTATGCAAACATTCAAACTGTAACCCCAGGCGATCTCAAGGTCTAGAGAAATCCACTTCAAATAATATTATGTCTGAAATTTATAACCAGACGAAAGCTGTGAATTTTTTGTTTGAAACGTCTTTTTACTGGTGACGTCATCACAAATTAATTTTCAATATTTAGGCGGACTAAACTGCCAACAATAAGCTAAAACTTTTGGGTTTCAATGACATATTTAAATAAAATTGAGAAACATACGTTTTTCGAGTATCATTTATGACGATTACCCCCAGACGGTCATAAAAGTGACAAGTAAAAATTTGAGCCCTTAATCATATTAACCAGTAAGAACCATATAATTTATATGATATAAAAGTTAGATCCTTACTTGATCATATATTCTCTGACAAATACTTGGTATTCTGATTTTATCTCATTTTGTTCGTACATCCCATAAAATTTGCAATTTTTCGTTGATGTTTGACCCATTTTCTGTGAACCAATTTTATGAATTATTGAATTTTTCAGGAAAATTATAAAAATTATTTCTTGTTTTTTTTTTGCTGAATTGATGATAGAATCTTTGGTTCTTTTCTTTTACTTCTGTATTTACGAGGCGAAAAGCGTAGCGACAGGTACACTTATAACTGAGATAAAGATTGGTATCGGAAACTTATGCCAAATCATAATTTTAAACATCTGGTCAGATTTATTGGTGAAAATAACTAGTTGGTAGCGTTTTCTCAATCAAAGTGATACACGAGTTAATAGGGTGTTCAAACTATTATTATTTTGGCCAATGGGAACGACTAATGTTAAAGAGGTGAAGGCGAGCTTTTTTGCAAGCTTTAACTCGAAATATGAGTTTTTTGATCATTGTTTAAAAATTTCTGAAAAAAAGTGCTTCGATTTTTTCGAAAGTAGGCCCAAAAGTAAGCAAGTGAAACAATGATGAGAATCAGAATCTGACAATTTTTCCATTTTTTAATTTTTCCATTTGTATAAGCTTATAACAAAAAGTTAATAATCTCAACAGTTTTTGACAAAAACAATTGAACAAAATAGTCCGATTCCGTCCAAATTGTTTTGTTTGATTCTTCTCTGGTTTAGTGCTCTAATTTTCAGTGTTCCGAAAAAGTAAATCGGATAAGTTGATCTCAGAAGTCGGCGGACCGTTTCGAAAAACCTTGAACTTAATCGGATCGTAAATTTGAAGAACCTGATCGGATCGAAAATTTTAAAAACCTTATTGGATCGAACTTGATCAGATTGAAAATGTTTAAAACCTGATCGTTTCGAACTTGATCGGATTAAAATTTCAAAAACGTAATCGGATCGAACTTGATCAGATCGGAAATTTTTAAAATCTCATTGAATCGAACTTGATCTAAATGAATTTCTTAAACCCGCTGATCGGATTGAACTTGATCGGATCGAACGTTAACAAAAACCTGATCGAATCGGATCTAATCAAAAATAAAGTCTTTCCGATAAAGTTTGATTCAATTCCGTCAAGTTCTGCCGACCCCTGATACACCCTATTCACTGGAGAGAGTCAATTTGTTTGAGAATGGTTAAATCTGTGAATTCAAAAACTTGCAGTAGATGAACTCAAATGTATTTAGCAACGTTTCTGAATGTTTTTTAGCAAGCTAATAATGCTGTTTGTGAGTCCAGATTGGTTAATTGTAAATTTATATCGCGAAATCTGATATAAATCTCAATTACAAAGCCATGCTGATTTTCCGATATTATATCCTGTTTCAATTATTTCTGTTAAAAGTCGAAACACTAGACTGGTGTGTATAATTCAGCCTATCACAGCCCAGAGCCTCTCTATCACCATCCCAAAATATATATTCAACATTGAATTATAAACACGAGTGTAGTGCTCCGACTTTGAACACAAAGAATTGAAACAGGATATTGAAAAATCATTGTTTGACAATTTTAAAACGAAATAACCGTAATATCATATATTAATAATATTATATTAGTAATACTTATATGGGTCGATGGAAGAACTTTCAAAATTTTTAAGAGTTTTCTGACTGAAATTATTCATTACCGAAAATGTTTGATTAATTGAGTTAACGCTGTTGTAAATTCTATTATATAAATTTCAAAACCGTAAGTGAATTTTCAAATTTTAAAGTAGAGAAAAATTTTAATTTTCTAATGTGTGAGAGTTTCATAGATTAGTTTTTTATTCGGCAGGAAATATTATCACAGGTACATATTTTTAATAAACGGTGATTATTTTCACACACTAAAATTTTATATAGTAGGATTTAACACTATAAATATTTCATGGAATTAACGCATTTTGACCCATGTTCAATAAACTATATCAAGTGATGAATATATATTTTATTAAACTTGGGTCAAAATGCGCTGGTCTCATCAAATATATAAAGTGTTAACGCCCACTTATAAAATTTTAGTATGCATATTATTTTTTACAGCTCAAAATTCTTAACAGCATAAATAGGCTATCCAAAATTAGAATAACAGATAACCCTAGAAAATTATGCATAAAGGTGTTGTATTCAACGCCTTTGTTGGGCAAACTCGAACGCAAAACTATGAGCCCGGAGATTCCCGCAGTGAGATAATTCTGGCGTTAATTTTTAACTAAATTCCTCTGATTAGTAACCCTAAGTGCAAAACAGATATCCCCTTTTGTGAATATTCCGGCCTACTACTAAAAACACACTTCGTTTACTAATAAGGGCCGGGATATTCGCAAAATGTGTGAATATGGGATATGTAGAGAGGTTATTTTATTTCAGTAACAAATGTTTTTTCTTCGAGCTAGGGAAAAGAACGAAACTTTTGAGTGAATGATTTCTTAGTGATCAATAAATATTTTAAAGAAAAAGTCATCTTGAAATTTAGGTGAAATTTTTACCGTGAAAATCGATAACAATTTCCATGCTACACACACAAACTGAGTTGAGGTGATTTCTTAATTCTTATACACTATTATAAAGTTATTCTATCCCATAGTGGATATGAATCTGGGCAACTTCTCAACTCAGCTGTATTATACATATAAAATAACTTTTCTGAGATAATCATGCTTGGATGAACGTTTATTTTGATGTTAAAGCTGAATAAACTTCTAGTGTATCAACATGTAAAAATTTAAGGGCCTTGGTGCTATTTGACAGATCCGGGTATGGGCGCTTAATGCAAATTTATTTAGTGGGTACATATATTTTCTTCATTATACAATCAAAGTTGTACCATCAAAGTTATTTTTTCCAATCCAGGCAACTTTTGTGTTACTTTTAAATTTTCTTGTTATTGCTTTTTCACAAAATTCTGAGTTCGATAGTTTTTGAATTCGTCAAATTTTGACATATTTTTAGAAAAAGTTCCGAAAATTATGAAAAATTTTCCTTATTTTTCTGAAAATATTTTTTGTAATTCTTTGTGGAATCAACGAGAAAAACTTCACAAAATGACCAATGTAGGTTTTCGAGTTGGTCACCACATATTCTTTATATGCTCTTTCAAAATTCATATGAGAATTTTTTGGATATTTGTTCGAAACTATTTGGAAACATTACGAAAATAAGCCTCAGTTATGATTCAAAAATTTTCAAACTTAGTTTTTAGAATAACCAGCTAAAAATATTAAGAATAACACTTTTCACTTTATTCAAATATGTCCTCGTTTTGTTTCTGCGCTCTGGTTTAGACTTTTCATAAAAGTTTTTACAACGAAACTACGGTTTTGCAGAAATTCATCGAAAGCCTTTTTTATCAAAAATTGGAAAAAACTTTATTACACCGAAATTTGAAAAATTGGTAAGCCGACCCATCCACTATTTGAAAAAATTTATTAAACTCATGAAAAATATGTTTTATCGATGTGCTTTAATAACGGTTTTTCCGCCTTTTTTTCAAAATTTTAAACTTTCGATTTAGACGTAGAAAATGTATATAATCAAATTTAATTAATTTAAAATTATAGACAAGACCGTTCTTTACAGTTTCTATTTAATAACAAATAAATGTTACCTTAATTTTGACACCTTCGATAGCAAATGCGTGTTTTAGAGTATTTTTCAAAAGACGATTTATAATGTAAAAATAATCGATCTGAAAAAAATAAGATTGAACAAAGTAAGGTCAAATATGAAATTTGGCATTACCGAAAATTTTGAAGGAAATACTATAAAAATACAAGTATAATTTGATAAAATTGAAATTCAGATATCTAAAAAATTCAAACTAAATTATTTTGATTAAGGTTTTTAAGAGTTTCTTATCAAATTGGAAATTAAACAAATTATGTGCAGGCGGAAACAACAATTTTTGGTGATTTTCTGTTTTAATACATTTTTGTACATTTTTTATTGAGCTCTAATTAAATTTCCATCTCCATTTATTTCCTTACAAAAGTGTTATCTTATGCAACTTTTCGCTAACGAATATTTGGGCTGAAGTTTTAACAAAAGAGAAGTGTCGATATTGATCAGAATATAAGTTGTTGTATTTAAATCCACAGCTTTCATCCAAAGTATTTCAATTTGGGACTGATAACATAAGAACAACTTTTTAGTCAAGAGAAAAATTAAACAGTTGTATGTAGTGAACAGTCGTTTTTTTCTCAAAATTTTTACTTAAACCCTAACCTGCTTTTCTGTGTTTTAAAACACAGAGACCAAGAATATTTTTGGGAAGTATCATTTTGGCCGGCGGAATATCGGAACAGACCACCGAAAGTTCCCTTTATTCTTAATTTTAAGAATTTTGGTGAGTTTAAGAAATTGCTCATCAGACCGGGAATGCATGATTTGGATGCAATTTTCCATGGCTAGACAGCCAAAATCAAAAACGGAGAAATCGAAAAGACTCACGCTGTACTAATAAGGGTTACTTTCAGAGATGAATATTTTGACATTAATCATTTTGATACGCGGCACCACTTGGTGGTGTGAATGGCGGTCAAAATTTCAAATTGACGATTTGAGAAGGTTAAAATTGCGGGCAAGAGATTTCATAAAGTGGCCCATGAAATTTTTCTTGAGATAGACAATTGAAAAGTTTCCGAAAGATGTAACTGAAAATTTTTTAAAATTTAACATTTTCCGCCCATGCATTTCGATGATGAATTTTACCATCAAATTACTAAATTTTCTTTTTAAACTTATTCAAAACTTATTTATTCTGTTGAAACTGAAATTTCGTTGCTGTCTTAGAAGAAAATTAGAGTCCGACATTCCTACGAAATGATCAAAATTTTTTTCACAAATTCCCAAAAAAAATTTCTAAAATTTTTATTTCAAAGGTGGCCAAGTTTATTGTGACACCGGCCCTACTTCTGCAAAATCAAGTAGATGGAGTTTTGTATGCTCAAAATGAAGGTTAGTGCTCTAAATGGGCGTTTTAAAAAGTCAGTTTCTGACCAAAATTTTTTTGCCCGGAATCGTTTTTTTCTTGGTCAACAACCCCCGTGAGGTCAAAGAATTTGTATTAAGTACTGTAGTTCTCTCGTTAGTTTTACCGGTGCGCTCCCTAAAGATAATGTAATATCCCCCATTACTATCCTCGATATTCATCATGATGCCCGAGTAAATTAAATCTCTTATTTACCTTTTAAAAGAAAACGGAATAAGAGATTAAAGTTACTCGGGCATCATGACTATAGAGATATCAAAACATTTTCACTTTTTTCAAGTGTTCGTAAATATGTAGCAATATAACAAATATAAATATATATAATATATATCATTGCAAGCAGGTGTGAGTTAAGCAAAATTTCTAAAAAAAAAGATAAATAATAGTGAAGAGTTCTAAATTTGACTTAAAACGTACCAAAATCTATAATCAACGCTTCAGTAACGTTGAAGTTTCAAATAAACACATAAATTTCATTAAATTTTTTGATTTTTTTTGATGTATTAATAATTAGTCAGCCAAATATTTTTCAAATCTTGAAATTTCGGTGTTTTATATCGGTATTTTCAAATATTGACATAATTTCAAACACAGTAGTTAATTTTGTTGGAAGTGCGATGTATCGTTTGTCTCTAGTGAAACTCGGCGATATGGCCTTTTCTGGTGATGTTGGCACTGATTGGATTTTATTTGAAAAACCGTGAGAGTGGGAAGGTTTTTTATGCGATATCGGCAAATTTGGTTATATTTGGATGGCGATAAACTATATTATTGCCTGTCATTTTCTTTTTAAAAGAATAGAAAATAAGAGATTTAAGTCACTCATGCATCATGATCGATATGATAGTCATATATCCCCATGTAACCTCTTTTCAATGATTTTAAACTGCTTTAGTTTTGCGATCCTAGAAGTGTTTTGCATGTGTCGAAAATTTGTATGAATAATCCAGTGCATAATTAATTTGACAACTTACGATTCAAGTTAATTTATTATTTTATGTCATTGAGTGACTACCAGATTAAGTATTCAAAGAAGATCTCACCCTATATTTCAAACAGAACTGATTTCTTTGAAGCAAAAATTTTGAATTTTGATTAGAGTCAATTTGTAATAATCTTCTATTTTATGTTTCATATTTGATATTCAGGATGTATGAGAGTCGCAAAAAATCCAAAGTACCTTTTTGAATAATGAAGTTAATATATTCACGTATCAAACTTGAGAGAAACACGGCATCAAGACTTCAAGCTGAAAATAATTGTATTTTATCCATGGTTAAAAAGGATTATATGGACTTTATTTTTCATCCCCATTTATTCAATGCAATAACCCATCTTTTTCACATCCTTATTTTATCCTGCTCAAACCCAAATCGCAGGAAAATCCGGCACCCAAAAATTGCCAAACCCCCAATGAATTAAATATTTAAGGTTTTAATGACTAATGAATTCTCAGCTAAGTTAAAACTGATCATTTCAACAAGCATGATTATCTGCGAATTAGACACAAATCGTACTACAAACATTATGTATACTCACGGACGTGCAATATCCCTGTATATGGATAACAGACCCTAAGAGAACAGATCCTGAATATTTGAATGATACAAAGCACTTTATCTAAACCTTAGATTACATATAGGCATATTTCATTAGGCAGATTTCGAAGTTATCAACCAATGCTAAGATTCCGCATTTTTTCAAATTTTTATGATCTGGTTTTTGAAGGTCTGTATTACAGACTCTGTTATTCATATCGCCCGAAAAAAACACTCACCGGATGAATCTGAAAATTTTGTTTTTCAATATTGCTTAATAACCTAGGGTTTAATTTGAGTTTTTCACAACAGTTAAAAATTTGGAATAAAATCTTCTCAAAAAAAGTTGTTTTTTCTTCGGTTTTATTTTATTCATTGTCGACTAATAACAACCACAAATTGTAAAACTTATAAGATAGATTTAATTAACCTCAGTTTGAAAGTTTCAGCGCTTGCATGAGCAAAAGTAACAAATCTGAGGAACTATTAAATAATTTATTTCTTTATATTATGCCATAATAATCATTGCCCGTTTTTTTGCAGAAAAGACGATTTAATTTCCTTCAATTTAATATTTGGCTTGCTAGCCAGGGCTTGGTTACCAATCAAATATAATTCATCCGTATTTTGTTAGGTAATGTCAAGCATCGAGAACACAGTTAGTTCATCAGTCAACCCGAAAGTTAACTGACTTATCAAGTGTAATAATTGCAAATTTATGGTTGATTTCAAAAGTAGATTATGGGTGGAAAAAGTTGGAAAATTGAGATAAATGAGTCGTTAAATCAGTCCATAATTATAAATTAATATTAATTATAGGTAATATTAATTTATAATTATTATAATATTTATAATATTATTATATTGATAAGTTGATTTTACTTGACTAGTTTCGTGTATTAAAAGTTTCGTGTATCAAAAGTAAATAATTTCTCCAGAAAATACAATAAGTCTGAAATTGAGCAGAATCTAGAAAATGTCACAAAATACAGTCTAGTTTTTTAATCGGGCTTTGTTTTTTTTTTAGTGCCCATTTTGCAGCATAATACGAAAGGGTTTTATAATTTAAATCGGATGACTTGTTTTTAAATGACGCGTCGTTTTCTCACCCCCGTGTTTTTTGAGGGACGAAATCTTCGGGAGCGAGCAATCAAGGGATAAAGGTTTTATATAATAATATTAATTATAATTTAAATTAATTTAAATATATTCTGTGAGAATTGAGAGGACTTATAAAGATTTAATTTTGAACTGAAGTTCATAACCATGAGATGCCTTATTTTTTGTTTAACAAATTTCGAAACATAATTGGTTAATTGATAAAACCTAAGTGCTGGTTTTCTCTTAACTTTAAATTAAACTTGATGTATTTATCGAATATGTGTATTAAACTGTTTAATTAACTAACCGTGTGAGCACAGCACCTTTATAAAGGTGTTTGCATATTTAAAATCATCTCAGATATGCAAAAAACACATTGTAGAATTGTCTCCTTCGAATACATTATAAAAAATTTTGCAAGGATGTCAAAAAATGACTTTTTTTTTTGGGAAATTTTGTTCAAAGTTTACGGAGGGTTGATTTTTTGAAATTTTATTCCAATCTTTTACCTCTAAAAAAATAAAATGCGACCTATTGCGTAAATTGAAATTTTCAATTTGCCAGTTTTTAGAAAAGTATTTTGTCCATGGTTGACACTCAAAACAAAGATTAATTGGTATACAGGAACACATATTTTTTTCAGAAGTGATATTTCAAAATTTTCAATTTTAAGTATTTCACGAAAAAAGTTTAATTATTTAAAAATAATTCGAGCAATTAAATATTTTCCACAGAGTCACTTGATTAGTAAATCGACCCAGAAATAATATCAGAAGGTACTATCTGGCTTTTATAGGGAAAGATAACCATTTTTATGAAAATTGTTATTTTTTCATTAAAATTTTAATCGTTTTCGAAATTTTTTCGTGATATATATAATCAAATCAGAAAAAAAATGATGGCATAGGTCAGATCCTTGTGCATCGATTTCAATACCAAAATAATTTTGTGAACACCACTGGTGACTTGTATCACGTATATGCTGTACCTTGCTCATTATCAGTAAATTTTCTTAAAGACTGAAAATCAAAAGTCTATGAATATTAAATGTCGGATGCAAAAATTATCGTTTTGAACTTCATATGCAAGAAAAAAAAGAAACTCTAACTACCTTGGCTTTCTTTATTACCGCGCTTGAAAAAGCCTTATAAGGCTCTGGTGCCTTGCGGAACTTTTTTTTGTGCGCACACGGTAATACACAAGTTCGATTAATACATCAACACGAATATTGTCGGTAAAAGAATTATTTACAATTTTAAACATCTCGATTAAATATTTTATTAAATTTCGATTTGCAAGAAAATCATCTTATTTCAAATTAGTGAATTAAGGCGAATCAAAAAAACAAACTAACATATTGAAACTGAAGAACCACATGACAAATAAACAACATTGACAAATTTTAAAAAAGGGTACAAATTTCTGCCTTTGTTACTTCGTTGCCATGATGCACGAATTATTCCATTAGTGTCCTCTGGTTTCAAAACTGAATTTCGGATCTTTGCTGTTAAAAAATCAAGTTACTCTTACCCCAATTTATGCAGATAATAACATAGGGATGCTTAAAAATAAAAAATAATTTTTCGTAAGCCCCAATAATTCCAGGCTTTCAGAGTAAGGGGTGCCATAGAGTCCGCAGATTGGTACATTTTTTTCAGAAGCGATAAATGAAAAGAAAAAAAAATGTTGGAAAATTTATTTTTTTTATTTTTTATCTTGCAATAAAATGTCCATCTTGCACAACGTTTTATATTTTTATTTCTTAACATAACTAATATTCTGAGAAACTATAAAAAGCAACTTTTCATGGGGCATACCCATTTCCAACTAAACTCGACTACAGATTTTTTTAAAGACGATAGATAATAAACTTCAGACATGTTCGGGGTAGTAGCGCTAAAAAGTCTTGTTTTTACGTTTGCAATTAAAAAATTTATTTCCTTGATATAAAAGTTTTTTTTCCCATGAAAATGGTCAAAAATGCAAAAAGTAGAGAAAAACAACTTTTTTTGAGATAAAAATTGACCTTCAATTTGCGTTTTGATATAAAAAATGTTCTCACATCTAAAGAAATGGTGCGCCTATTACACCCACACATTTTATTGGAATTTTTGACCAGCATAAAATTTTCAAATATTCGTCCAAATTGCACTTACGAGTGTACCACCAAGCGTTAAAAATTTCATCGATATAGTTTAGAAATGAAAATCCTCGCGACCAACTCAGTTAGTTGAACATACGGATATTTAATAGATACCAAAAACATTTATATGTGATTCTGCCTTGCATATTTTATGGAGAGGTTCAAAAACCACTAATAAAAAATTTTGACTGATTTGCTGGAAAATTTTCATAATTTTTCTAAAAAAGTCGAAAAAAATGACAAATAAACAATCATGATTTGTCAAACGCAGTCAGAAAAATGTAGAACAGCCAGAAAAAAGTTTAAAGTGGCTATTTTTTTAGTTTTATTCATAGATTTCACAAAAAAAAAAACGATCAGAAAAAATTTGGACAAAAATCGGAAATTTCATAATATTTTGAATTGTTTTGAAATGTTTTACCGCTATTCAAAAATTTGAAAACTCGAACCAAATCTTTCATTAAAAAAGAAAAACATTCTTGATGAAGCTGAAACATATTAACGGTTCAGTCAAAATAAGCCATAGAAAAAATATACGACTTTATATTTCGTTAAGTTAAACGACCCATCTGCCTTGGTTTATGGCACCCCCTTTAATTTAAAATTGACTGCAAATCTCCAAACCTTTAACACTTAAAGTGAACTTTGAGGTGAACTAATACATTATTATTTTAATGCATATCAAATGTTCCGGATTTTAAATGGTTTTGCAAAATCTGATGATCATAAGTATGACGGCTAATCCTATACTTATTCAATAAAACTAAAATGTTATTTTACAAAATATGGACAACTGAAATCAATTACGTGATCACGCAAGCAATGGTACAAATGTGAAATCATAACACGCAACGTTTCTTCTCACTAATTTCTAATAAAAAATAATTTTGAATTACCAATATTCTGTGAATAATTGACATCCAGTGAAATTTTGGTATGATAATTTGGCGAGGGAATTATTTGCTGTTCCAGAAAAAATGTCAGAGTTAAACTGAATACAACACTGCTCAATGATTACTGATGCACTCCAACAAATTTTTAATTGCACTCGAAAATTGAAGCTTGTACGAGATTATTGCCGGGTAAGATTACACAATGAACTACAATAAGTTAATTTTATTGCAAATTTCTTATAAACAAAAAATATATTTTATTTATAATGTTATATATATACTTCAATATTACGAAAAATTTGTTCCGATAAAAATCAAATTGTTGTATATCCAATATGATATTGGGCAATATCCAATATTAACACTTTGCGGAATATCCCGGCCCTGTATTAGCAGAACGTAGGTGTTGTTTAAAGTAGTAGGCCGTGATACACGAAGAGTCTGAATAGGGGATAAATATTTGACAATCTTGAAAACGATGGTAACCTCACATGGTCGTTTTACAGGTAGTCCTAAAATTATCAAAAAACAACGCCAAGCAAAAATTTTCGACAAAAATTTTAAAAACCCGACTATTTGTGATAACTTCAATGATGCGGTTTTAAACATCAGCAACTTATAATATTTCACAAACAAAAAAAAATTATTGAATTATAATTCTGAATAATTAATGAATTCTAATATTTTCGACTTAATCAGAATTCGTGGAAAAGAACTTCAGAAAGTTAAAATAATTAAATGTCAGGAAAAGTTATAAAGATTTCATTGCAACAAAAGAAATCATCTTGATGTATTGATCAATATGCAGAGAGTAAGTTCTTCATTTTAGATTTTCAAACAACTATAGAAAATTTTATCAATTTTTAGTTGTCAAAATTTCATATTATTTTCCACCGAAGTGGAATTTGAAAGGAGAGCTATCTGCTATATCAACGTGTCTAATTCCAACTTGATGTTGTCTTAGTGATTGGTTTGGGGTAATAATATCAACAAGAGGCTTGTATACTGGGAACGGTCCCGATTTGTTGATTGGTTGCGTATATCACTGTCCGAACCTGCTACAATCACTTAGTACAAACCAGTGGTAATTTCGAACACGCCGCTATAAAAGAAATCTCTTTTTCAAGATTTACTTCGGTTAGGAAAATGATATAGGAATACCGGCCCTCGCCGATCAAGCATGATTTCGAATTAAGCCTCCATTAGTTTATTTTGTCACGTCGGTTGCATCTTAAAAATATTGAGGACCTGTCCGGCGGACACGATTTTCAAATTTTTGAGTGATAGAAAGGAGTAAAGCCGCGAAATCATCTGTTGAGACTGTCCCAAATAGTTGAAGAATTCTTCATAATGGCATAATTTATTTTATGATGATCAAACTACCTAGTCGTAAAAACCATTCCATTTAAGCTTATATGTTCAATGACTTAAAGGGGTGTAAGGTGTCGGGTTTTTTTGAGCCCTTTATAGAATAATTTATGATACATAATATCGTTTGACTAAGTTGACCCAAGGGAATCGTCATTGGTGGCAATTTTTTGTTCAAAACAAATCTAGAACAAAATCTAGATTTCAAAATTCGAATATTTTTTGCTTTTACCCGCATAAAACGGTATTCCAGCATGAATGAACATTTTTTATTGTGAATATAACCACCGAAAACGAAGCATGACATTAAAATTATCGAAATGTCTTAATCGAATTCAGGAAATTTAAATTATTGTTTTAAGCCAAATGTTTAAACCTAATTACGAATTTGAACGCTGATTGTGGTGAAATTATTGTTATAGCTGTAAGCCAACTTTTTGATCATGAAATTCTCAGCTTCAGATTTGGTGGTACTTTTGTTTTGATGCAGACGAACGTTTTTTCGAAACTTTCATTTCCGGTCACTCATTCAATTCTAACAATTCTAGAATTGTATTCAAAAATTCCTTCTCATCACTTTTTACCGCATTATATTTATCTACATTTAGTCCGAAAAAATGCCTTTCATTTCTAAACATTCGTCTAAAAGAAGATAAAGTTTTGGAACGGAAAAACTGCAAAATCGTCCGTGTTAATGAATTCTAGAAAAAAAACAAATCCAAAATCTAAAAATTCTTTCTTCATCACTTTTTGTTCTCATTTATTTTGCTAACTTTGTGTAAATTTTGAGAAGCTTTGTAAGGGGGTCTAAAGAAAATAGCATTAAAAAACACGTTTAGTGCTCTAGATAACCCACCACTTGGGTGGTGTGATGTAAACAAGGTTCTTTGAGATGTGTAGATAGTTCTGACGAAGGCTATATCTACAAACGAGTACCCTCAGATTTTTTACAACTGCCACTAGAACTATTCTGAGCGTTGTCCTGAAAGGTTACCAAACAAGCGACCACCTTACCCCTCTTAAACGTTAAATTGGCACGCTCCTACTGATCTTAGCAAAAAAATTGAAAAAACTAATATTTTTAATGAGATCTAGAGAAAAAAGCTATATAACTCATAGTCTTTGAGTCAAAGAGGTCAACCAAGAAATTTAGGTCAATTGGATCAATTTTTGGCAGGATCTTCGATACCAAAAATGCATATCAAGAAAATTTATCATTTTAAAATAATGCCCAAAATCTATTCAAGATCCATTTTGAACAAGTGTTCGTGACTTATCTCATGCGTTATTAATGTAAAACTCAATTAACATTATTAATTGACCTAAATAAGGTTCAAGTCTACGAAATTGATCATTTGAATATTTTGCTTAGGGTATTTATAAATGTTAAATATGACTTATTATTTTCGTCGAAACATTCTTGATTCTTTTGCAATTATTGTAGATTTTTAACTGCGAATTTGAAGGAGAAAAAGGAAAATTTTTAACAATTAATTTCTTGGGCGTTTTTATCAGAATGTTTCTTGTTTTCAGATTACACATCTAATATTATGTCATCACCGGTCGTCTGGAAATGTTCGTATTTGAACATTGTAATCATTAAAATCAAGAAGACATTTGAAAATTTGCATAAATAATATATTTCTGATTGTTGGAAACTTGCGCGAATCCATCTTAAAATAAGTGAGAAACCGACAAAAAATAACGTTCGATTCACCTATAAATAGGGTGCGCAGCGGTAATACCCTACAGACTGAACTAAAACCTCCTGATAACATTATTTGCTATCGGGGGTTAATCGCCACCGAAAAAGACATTCCGAGCAAAGACAAGTTTTTTTGGCCATGCTAGGTTGGTCAGAAGTGAGTTGCAAAAACCCGTCAATCTTGTCAGCACTAATGTTCGTTTTGAGCATAAATCAGCTTTCATTTTTTGAGTTTTCTTCTTGCAAGGATCGTACTTACATAAAATTTGCTATTTTCTGAAAAAAATTTTTTTTTGAAATACAAAATGTCGAAATTTCAGAGAAATTTGGTCATTTTGACAAAAATGCGTAGGCCGGAACACTTATAAGCTGAAAACGTATTTTTGGCCATACTTTTTGAATACTTAATTTTTTTTTCATTTTATGCAGAATCACAACGCTTCAAGTGCGCATAAGTGAGAACCATGCGGAAGAATGGCGAAAATATTGCAACCCATGCCGATGATTTAATTTTGACCGTCATTTTCCTCCGGCCAAAATGCCAAAAAAACTAAAAAAAATAATTATCATTTTATTCGTCGTATTTCTGTCCAGATATTTTTTTCCGTTTTGGTTTCTCATTATTTTAATTTTAAAAATTAGAATTTGACCGCGCGCACCCTACCTATTAAAACTCAACTGACAAAACACATTGTTCAGTTTATTCGTATTTAAAAAATTACGAAAATTTATGAGCTATCGATTTATTTAATCCTTTCAAAACTTATTATAAATTTTTTAATAGCTTTTTATATTGTTTAAAAATGAATAGATAAATCTTTACTAAAAATCAAAGCATTTTTATTTGGTGGTTAACAAGTCAAGTTGTCAAATACAGCAAGTGCTATAGAAAGTCCATTCATCCCTTTTGAACGCAATATGTCTAGCAGACATTGTCTGCAATACTCCGCATCTCGTTCTGAACATGACTTGAAATCTTAATATAATGAAATCAATTTTAGTATATCGAATTGAAAAGAAGAGAATGAAAAATCAACATATTCAATTACATATTCCAGACCATCAAACTCACAGCCTGGTGGTCAAATGCGGATCTCCAATTTGTGAGTTAAGAAATCGTAAAACACATCAAAGTTCCCGATCTCTTTAGGCATGATTCAAATCATTATATTTATAGATCTAAAATGGGTCACTAAAACAAAATAAAAAATTCCACAATATGGGGGGAATTTCCAAAAAAAGCCTCACAATTTCACGCATTTTCAGTAAAAGACTAAAAGGTATTGTAATATCGACGAATAGCGTTTAGGTTTTTAGTAAAATCACTTTGGCTGCGAAATAAAACTCACGGTTTCAAATTTAAATTTTTCCAATATATCTTTTGAATTTGTTTCTGCCTTTAGTTAGAGTCTTTACTTAAGACTCTAATGTTTCCGCATTCGTGGACTAACTTTATTTTAACATGCCACCTGTTAAATTAATAAAATTAGAAAATTATACGTCATTTCGAACGCGTAAGGGTTTAATCTTTATAAAAAACTTTACATTTTCCATTCCGATTATCGCCCGAGTGCCATATCGCCGAATCTCATGCAAAACTCTTGCGATATTGAGCCTCCCTGTAATTTGTGACAATTTTGCTAGGCTTTTCAATATTATTAACCTGACTATTGCTTAATTTGCAGCGCATTGCAATCTCTCTCT
>SCLH01001615.1:56396-77482 GCA_004367855.1 Oikopleura vanhoeffeni | reverse complement strand
CTCTGTCGGCAAAAGTGACAAATCGTCGGGACCAACTTTTACCTCTCTTTATTATTAATTTAAACAAAAAATCTGCATCTAAAAAAACAATTCAAATTAACGGATGGCTCATCCAATCAAGAACCGTGCTTACAAAAGGACGTGAATTATTTTTTTCAAAAATGTATTCCTCCCTGGAGTTTTCAAGGCTTCAAATATGAGTTCATGTTTACAATTAACCGTGACAGACACGTGAGCCAGACCGCAAGTCGAGTTTTTGGACAAATTCATTTGATTTGGCTTCAGAGATCAACCAGACAAAATGTATTTATTGCTCTAGTTAACATAGGGTTAAAATACTGTTTTTAGTGATTCTGAAGCCAACATCAAAAGAATTTTGTTTCAAAAACCTCAACTTGGCGGTCTTGCTCACCGTTTGACGGTATAATTTCAATATCATAATCATTAGTCTGTACTTTAAAAAACTACAAGGGAGGAGATACATTTTGAAAATTTATCTTTTTGTACAATGTATCTCCTCCGAGTTTTTAAAGCGTATCAACATATGACTCGAGTTTTTAGGGAAACAATTCTTTTTTGGTTTGCTTCAGACTCACTAAAAACAGTTATTTGACCCACTATGTTCTAACTAGGAGCAAAAACAGTTTATTGTATTTCTTGAAGCCAATCTAAGAATTTGTCCATTAAAAACTCAACTGGCGTCCTGCTTATCTCTGTCCGTTAATTATAAAAACATGAATTCATTGTTGAACTTGAAAACTCAGCAGGAGATTACATTTTGAAAACACACGTATCCCGTCATGTAAGCACGATTTCTGATTGGACGAGCCATCTGTTTTAATTCAGATTGTTTTTTAGGATGCAAGTATTTTTGTTTAAATATATCATAATTGAGATGACCCTAAAAGGACCAACGATTGTAGCTTTTGTGCGGGCGAATCCTGCTATCGAAAACCTATAAACATGCAGACGACCACCCCCTTAAGTGTGTAGCGGATATAACTGCTTTTTGGGTACTTTGAGGTTAAAAATAAGCACGATCAATATGCTACGGGAGGGATACACTCAGAAACATAATTAATGAAAAGACAACAAAAAATGGTCGAAAAAAAAAGTTCGAGGATATTTCATTTTTCGACAATTCTGATAATTTTTTGAAAACATGAGGAGACAACAATTTCACCATTAAAAACTCATAATAGTCAAAGTTAACCAGTATTTGCTATCTCGATCATCACCAACAAGCTTTAATTTGGTGTTACTTCGCTTTATCGATGACTTTTATTTTCGAGGTTTTCACTTCCGGTTACAAAAATACGATTTTTTCTAGAGTTGATACACAAAATTTCAAAAATACTAATTCACCTTAAATGGGGATAACCGAAACTTATTTCTCCTTCTCTTCTCACAATTCTATACTGCATCTCTGAAAGTTTACCTAGAGGAGAAGGAAATTGAAGAGCGAAAACCTTGAAATTAGGCGGTTTTGGGCAGTTCATCAGGAAGATACTGGTCCAATTCAAAAATCTTAATTATCTGTAAGGGAGTTACCCCGAGTTATATTCTCGGCTCCGAGACATGGTAGAAAGCTAATTTTGTCATTTCTCATTCTCTTTTTGTTATCCGGTTGCAATTCCAAACAAATTAAAAAAAAATTCCTTTTCGATGTAAAAAAATTTCGTAAAAATTCCCAATTTCCGTAGGGCTTATTTATAAGTATAAATTTCCTTCGATTGTCTGTTAACTTTCAAAGTCTGAGAATCCTGTTGAACGCTGATTTCTTGGTTGCAGTGAGTATTCACTTTGAAATCTCAAGTCTTAAATAAGGTAATAATAACAAAATTTTAATTTTCGTAAAAAAAAATTCTGAAATTTTGTTAGATTGATAAAAATCGACGTATTTTCAGGAAGCGAAACTGTTGACTGGCGCTTAAACCAGGAACTATAAAGGATAGCGAAATCTCGGGAGCGCTCATAAAAATCTATGAGCTCCGCAATGTTTAAGAGTGTTTTTTCCGGGCCGAAAATTGCTTACTGTGCTCCAACATAATTGAACTAGCGCTGAGGGTACCAAAACAGCTTCATTTGGAGGATCTGTCATCAGTGTTGATTGTACAGGCAATAATTAAAGTGAAAAAATAAAACTTGAGCGCAGAGTGATTGTTTATGATAACTAACAAATATATACGTCTAGCGGTCAGTGCAGAAAATTAATAGTTTAATACATCTCTTATTATGGAAAATTGAACAGATAAAAGGTCGAAAAAAATGACTTTTTTGACCGGTAAAAATACCGGTACGACGATCACTACAAAAAATTTTGTACTTTTTTCGAAAATTCAGACACCTGATCTTCTGGGTCTCAGAAACTATGAACATCACATTTACAAGTTTTCTTCAGCTCAGAACCGTATAGAATTATGATTCTTACTGTAAATGGCTCGTCGTACTCCCTTAAATAGAGCCAATATTGTTTGCCGCTGGTTCATTGCCAAAATTTAGCTGAATCTGTACTGTGAGCTCTTAGAGGAGTAGGAATTTGAATTTTGATTTGGTTGTCCTAGAAACTCGCTTGGTCACCAAGGTCGGCCAAAATTTTCATATGGACTATTTTTTGTATTAATCAAGAATTAGATCACATATAATGGCTATTTTCAAAGTTTCCAAGCATTTTGTGATTTGGTAAATTGGAGTACAACATTTATCATTTTTTGCGACCTCTACCCTTAAGTGGGTTTGGTGTCGCAGATTTTGACCTTATCTAGCTATTTGTTCATAAACTGTGACAGAGACATGATATCCGGCAAAAACTTTACTCTCTTAGGAGAAAAATCTTCACGGTGAATTTGTATTTAAACAGTTATCTAGAATGCACAATCCTACCTACGCCCTACGCTGGGTTAAAAACCCTCCTGAAAAACACTCAGACAGTTTGATTTTCCTCCTTCAATTTTCACCATTTTTAATATTTTTCTCTACTCCCGCCTCGCACAATAATGCATTATTGTCCTTTACTCGGAATTTTGCTTTGGGCCGCCAAAAACAACCAAAAGAGGGACAGAAAATAATTATATATATTTTGAATATGATTGAACATATCAAAAGTGCGCTAATTTGTTTCGTTTACTTTTGACGCATACCGATGTATAAAAAATTAGCACCAAAAATCCTTTAAAGTGTTTGAATTACGGAAAAAAAAATTATTGTTTGAAGCATTTTTTTGGTTTCTAAATTTTTCAAATTTAGGCTTCAAAAGTAGAAAAGCTTGGGAATGGCCCCAAGAGAGGCGCCGATAGCAAAATTTCAGAGAAAACTATCTAATAAAATTTGTCAAACAAGTCTGGTGTGTTACCATATATATTGCAGGGTAGTGAGTTCGAAACATATTCTCTCTGTGGAGGGAGAATGACCTTTTTGCAGCTGAGCCTTCCCAAACTGACCATTTCAAAGTTTAATTTTTGAGTTTTTTCGCGTTTTTGTCCGATAGCTGAGCATAATGTTAAAACCAGAAATATAGCATTATACCTTATTTGGAGTGCTCTGTCTTCCGGAGCCTGACAAAAAAATATTGTAATAATAAAATGTTGGAAATTTGAAGGAGGACCTCGACGCCGTGTTTTTTTTTAGGAGAAGCTTTTTAAAAGCGTAGGTGTCGGCGTAGGTGATGATTGTATCAGTTACCTCGCTTAAATTCGCTACTATTACCACTATACTAGTTGCTCTCTCTCTTAGTACGAAATGTTTTGTGCGAATATCACTTTTGCCATGTTGGCGCGGGAAATTGCCTCGCGAAGAGGGTCTCAAATTGCTACACCCACTCCCTTAAAAGGTATTATATCGATTCATACGTTATCCAGGCCCGAGTCTTTTCGATTTTACTCAAATTTGATGTTATAAGACCATTAGAAAATATAACTTTTTTTTCGTTACTCTTTTCATGCATGCCACGAAGATTAAAATGTTGAGCTAATTTTACTAGACCCCATTAAAAATGCATTTGTTATACTCATTCAAATTGATGGTCACAGATTGTGTGAGAATTCTCTGTAAGATTTAATCTTCCGTAAGTGTTTGCATGAAACGTGGGGAGTGTGGCAAAGGTGGTTTCTTAAATTAAACAAAGCTACCCTCTAGGTCGTTTTTTTCTTAGGTACGACTACCATGATTTTCGCTGGGAGAACTGTATAACAAGTGATAGAGCGACAATAGTTTTGCTTACGTAAACCTTTGGAAAAAAATAGCCGGATATGAAATATTTCTTTTTGGGTTGCTAGGTCGATTACGTGACCGGAAATCGTCATCGAGAATTGCGTTCAAAAGAGCCGAGAATATATTACGTTTTTATTTGAAGCGAATTACGGTAGATCAGGCAACGAGAAAATATTCTAACCACTGCAAAAGTTCCGAGTTAAACATTCAGCATTGCAAAAAATTACCGTTTCTCACTATCTAGTGGGGTCTGGTTCTCTCAGCAACAGATACCCCTTACGAGTGGTTCGTACCTGGAAAAAAAAGCTACCCTTTATTTTTTGCCCCGAAAATTAGAAACAAATTGATGCTAATAAACTGCATTTGAAAGACTTTGTGAGTTACTTTATTGTATTTGCCTCCGATTTTACTTTTCCGTTCCAAAACTGAAAAATATTACTTTCATTTAGATTTGTCGCCAGCAATAAAACAGAATCCACATATTTGATTCTGTGTTGTACGAGGGATCTAATTTGTTTACTAAATTTTTTTAAAAATTGTTGATCCTAGTGGAAATAACTTTAGTTATTACATTAATTACTAGCTCTTCGAGTATACTCTATAGGTGAGTACTCGTTGGTCGATTCCTTTTTCAACTTCTAGCTCTTTGCTTTCGCTTTGAGGCGTTTCATCACAGTTCGGACACAAATTTGATTTTCGTATTGATTTTTTGTTTTCTCAGGCCCTTTGCTTTTCCTTCTTCTCCTGATAAATTGTGTTTGCCAATTTCGTTCAATCTCGTCCTTCCAATGCGGCCCTTGTCCCCGTCGCCATTTGGTTTGGAGTTGTATTCGATTTGATGTTCATAGCTTTTCCTTCCAGAATATTGAGCTTTTTATCAGCCGTGGCTTTTTTCGTAGCTCAGATTTTTGTCTGGCAGCCTCCTCTTCTTCAAGCTGTTGTCCTCTAGATCTTGCTAGCCATGGATTTCTTACTGGGTCCCTCTCTCTCTAGTGGAGCTGTTGGTTTTTCTCGCTTTCCTCGTCTAATCTCGACTCTATTCGTTGTGCGAAATTTCCTTCCAACTCGTGGTCTTTTTTTCTGCAATCTCTCTCGACGCATTTGCTGGACTCATCTAGCGACCTCTTTAATTCGTTAATCTTTGGTCTTCTAGATACGGTGGTTCATGTTCCTCCTTCTATATCTTATTTGTCGTTTCGCTTTTTATGCGGTTCCCATTAATGTTGATTCGTACGCCTTGACGAATGTAAGCACAGCCATTTCTGAGAGACGGGAGATTCTCTTTTTACGCGATTTCATTATCGGTTCGTTGTCTTATTTGGGGAGAGAAGCATTGTTTAATTCCTTCTCTAGAAAAGTCTCCACCCTCTGACCAGTTCCTCGCTCTCAGCGTAGCTCCACTGTCTTTCGTTAGGGGATAACTAAAATAAGAATTATTTTTTGTCGAAAAGTATGAATAGTTCACGAGATAATTTTTCTGATTAAATATCCGTTTAGATAGTCCAAAATTATGTGATAATTTATTTTGCAAAATAAACCTTTTGTATCTAATCACATTGTTAGCCAAAAATAATATAGAAGAAAATAGATTATTGCGTGATAAACAACTTTTACGAGTTACAATTTATTAGCTTCGATATTTGATTTTCTCTCGCCTTTTGGTTGAGTTTTCTTGTCAAAACGAGGAGAAATACATTCTTTATTTTTCGACCGAGTCACGTAACGTAAAAAATAAATCTGAGTCTCTATAAATTGTGTTATTAGAAGGGGTTAAAAGCAGCTAATGGAAAGTGTGATCGTGAAAATCTTAGTCATACATGCGCCGAAATGGGTATAACAGTTCTCAAATGTTTTTGGACCTGATAAAAAGTAAGCATCGATCTTTTACTGTTGGTGTTAGCTTTTTTATTAGGGGAACTCCTTCTACATTTGTCGCATCAATGAAGATCGAAGGCCCATAAGAGATATGGACGAGAGACGAGTTTTTATGTTTCATGCACACAAAGTAAATTTCTGATATGGAATAAAACTTTTATTTTTTTCTTTCCGGATCAACCGGTAATTCAATTTTTTAAACCTAAAGTCAGGAGTTCGATTTCAATAGGCAGTATTCTTCAGCTATTTTAAACCGTTAAAATGTATTTTTTTCTTTGATAATAATTCGGTCGATATGTGGCAACGGATTAACAAACTGTTGAAAATTACAAAATTTTGTACGTGCGTCTTTTCCAAAAAAAATTTTTTTTTTCGAAATCCGTTTTTCCCTTTGTTATCTGAACAAAAACCCGATAATTTTAAGTTCTGTACCGGCTGGAACTGGTTTACGCTGGAAGAAAACAAAAAAATTTTGCCATATTAAAAATTTCAACTTTTGTACATTTATACGAAAAACCGGATATCGTTGATATTCGTCTTACTCGGCTATACTATAGCTATAAGTTATAGCCTTTCGAGTTATTATTGCTGACGAAAAACCGATTGTTGATATCTCTTATGAGGCTATAACTTATAGCCTATAAGTTATAGCCTTCGAGGTTATAATGCGACAAGAGTGGCGGTCCCCCTAAAAAGTACATTAATAAAAATTCAGAAAAATATTTTTTGACAGCGAATAAGTGGCGGGTTTTCCGGGAACATATTCGCTCCGATTTGAGGTATTCTCTCTGAAAAAAACCCGCCGCTCAAACTCGGGAAGATCTATTTGTGAAATTTAAAATTACGATCAAGATTCAAACGTTTCAAGAATTTTCGAACAAATATACATGTATGTAACCAATTTCTTTACACACAATTAGTTACCCTTTGATAGCTCTTGAGTGTTGATCCTTCTTTCTATACCGGATTTCTTTTTTTTCTGGTTACGGATGGAATATCACCTCTCAATTGCGGCCATCATTTGATCATCATATCACAAATTTTTCAAATCTCGATCCTCTTCAAGTGAGCCAAACCCAGCCTAAAGAAAATCTTAGATTGTCCGATCTGTAGAAGACCTTTTGTCCGACTCAAAGATCTCCCAGCATCTTATATATATACGCCGCCTTTTCGCGATCCATAATTTTGATTGTCATACCACAAAGTAGCTGTGAGAACCGTCAATATCGTTATCTAACTTACCTGGAATGGTTTCTGTTAGGTATAACCTTGTCTGCTTTCGTGATACCTTCTAACACTTGATTCCATTACCAAGCTTCAATAATCAGCACCATAGCCGAGATTTATAGTGTTTTTATTCCAAAGTATAGATTTCTCCTAAGGATTTTTCTTGTTTGTAACAGTTATTTTTCACACATCCAAAGAAAATACAATAAATTTCCAAAAATTTTAGGAAAATATTTCGATTTTTTTAGTTTCCATTTGAAAGATTCAAAGAAAACGTAATAATTGGTGAAAATTTCAAATAATTTCAAATTACGATCTTAGTTGCAAACTTTTCAACCAAATAGTTTTGAATTCTTTAGTTTTTTTCAATCACACTCAAGCTAAAGAAAAACCTATTACTATAATTTCGGCGACGCATCATAATATCTGTTGACAGTGTCAGTACATATCGGCCAAAGGGTCGGAGTCTTTCTGAAGTGTGTGGGGTGGCGTGGCTGAGGTGGTGATCTAATAAAACTGAGTGTGTGTAGTGTGTAGTGCCTCTGAACACCCCGCAAGCTTTGTAATTGTATAGTTTAAAATTTCACAAATAGGGGTGGCGTGAATTTTCATTTAATTTTCTGGAAGAATGAGATTAGAAGTGAAGCAACAAAATGATCGTGCGATATATCCCTTTACCCCCCCTTTTGGTTACAATCTGGAAGAGTTGCGGACTGAAGGGGAAGCCGAATCTTTAACACTTCCTAAAGAGGACCCTCTCCATAGGCCACTGCATAAACCGCTTCCTTGACGCGAACTCCTACTCAGATTGGCCTTTTTTTGTTTAACGCTCCAGGTTTTTGGTTAAAAGCTCTGACGTTACCAACCCAAGAAAGTTACAAGTAAGAAATACGCGATATTTTCAAAATGTACCAATACTTTTCAAACATAGTTTGGCAAAACTTTTCTATCAATCTAGTCAGCGGCCGTTCTTCAAATAGAAAAGAACAACACGAACTAAAATGCAAAGTTATTTTTCAGATGGGATTATTTTTTGAGGCCGTGGAAAAAATTAGTCAATTTCCCCCGAATTTTTAAAAAACTGTGTTGCTGGTCTCGCCCAGACCAGCGAGGATAACATTTGCACATTTTTCAAAAAAATCTAATTTATTTATTTTCCATTGGAACAATAACTCCGCATCAGAATTTCACTTCCAATTGCCCACGAGTTGGATCAAATGAATGATTATGACTCCAATGCCCCTATTGTCGTGCCAAGGGCTGATTATTTACTTAATTGTGGACCCTTTTATTTTGCAAACATAAAATTCCAAAATTAAACTATTGTTTAACACCGCCGTATTTTAAATTGAGAATGAAAAATGTTTGTCACAGGAGACCGAGCGGTCGGACAAATCGGATTCGGATAAATAAATCGATTTACGGATTTCATTTTTTTGGAGAGATCTAACCAATCCGATTCCAAAATTTTCCAAGCCGCAAAACAAACCCGATGATAAAACCTTTTTTTTGAAATCTATATCCCCTAGTTCAACATTCTATTAATATCCCTGGCCCTGATTCATAGGACACGGAAGTGGGTTTTAAGTGTAGGGGCCGGGATATTAAACCAAAAGTGTGAATCAAGGGATCATAGTTTCTAATTTTAGTTCCTCATACACTGCTTTCTAGGTGTTATATTTGTTGACTTTAAAAAGAGTTATAATTTCGCTATCTTTTGAGTTAAAATATTTCAAACTTGAAAATGTCGCCCTTAAGGGGGTGGGGGTTTAAATGTTGGAAACTGCTGGGGAAACAGCCCTCTTCCTCCAGTTGGACTGAGAGGGTCGATAAATGGGCAGAATTTAAGGAATAGAATTGAGAATCATAAATCGGAGTACGTAAAACCTTCCCTTTGTCAACTGGAAGTAAAATCTTTGATTATGGTGAAGTAGCTCACCCTGCGTTGGTTACCCCTTTTATTTGATAACCGACTTTAGACCCGATACCATTGTTAATTCCAATCTCGTCGCTTTAGAAAATAATAGACTGCCCTTGGGTCATTCTACGACAAAAAAAAAATCCTGAAAAATTAGTTTTATTAAAAACGGAAGATTTTTCATATCAAAAAACAAAGGGGACCGAGAAACCGGGATGAAATAGGGAGGTGCACGGGATGACAATTTGTGGGATAAATTAAATATACTAGATTTGGGAGAGCAAGCCCCTCAGAAACATCCCCACTTGCTCTGTACTCGACCCGCCCAATCTCCAAATCGATCTCAACTCCCTTTTACAACGCTTTCTTTCAGCATACAGGCATCCCGCAACATAACAGAAGGACAATCACTCCAACAGACATGAGTTTGATTCGAACACGTTGGCATAGAGATTACCTTCATTTTCCAAAGCCTATTCAGGTGAAAAAAAACTTGAAATACGAATAAATCTAATAATATTATATCTTTAATTCAATAATCTGCGAGGATTACATGAAAAAAGTCTAGTTAACATGTAACAGATTAAGTCGCTGCGTATGTCAAAATCGGAACTAGGCCAATTATCAGGGCAAATGGTGGATTATGATAAAAAATTCAACAAATTCCATCGCGTGCAGCCTCGGTCGAAAGGGGCAGGAGGAATTTGGACTAAAGTAAGAACATAGTTAATTTTCGGACGCATTACAATTTCCCGTTCCTGGAAATTGTTTGTTTCCAAGGGTCTGTATAGATTAAACTTCTTTAAACATGACAATCAACGGAACATAACAAACATATTTCTAGCACCATTAGAGTACCACTGGGATACATTTATAAACAATATTCAAGATAGTTAATTAATTATAAAAGCATTCCAGCGGAAGAATTTGAACGGGAACTTTTTCACAGTTTACGGGTCCCACACCCCTTTTCACCACCAAGCCGGATATTTTCGGATAGTGTGATAAAGGATATGATATAGCTTTAATTAATATCATGGATCGCTATTATTGGAACTCGTATTCGTATCGATACGACGACGTTTGTTTTTTATTTACTTCACCTGCTACGATCTTACTTAACGATACGCTCGGGTTTAGATTTTTTGACCCCTTATAAGATGCGATTTTACCGAGTCCATTTTTTCAATTTTACCCTCTAGATAAGCGATACGGATTGTCCGCATCCTTGTATTTATTCACCCCGTCTATGATGAACGATTTAGCGATCCAGTTGTTTTGATCTTAGTCCTTTCTGGACATGGTACGATAACGATAGAGTTTCAATTTTATTTACCAGTAAAGATAACAAATCCGATTTTTTTTATTACTCATCCTACTACGATATCGACACGATTCCAAATTTAAATTTTTTTACAAAGGCCGAATCCATGATTTACTATCAATGATGGAATTTGTATTTGGATAACTTATAAGAGGATAACTATATTAAGAAGGAGGAGAAAAAACAGAAGAACTTTATTACAGATTCATGTAGAGAAGAAATAAATTGACCTTAGTTATGCTTCCAAAAATGTCACTTCAAGCGTGGTTTGTTTTCTTAATATTAATAGTGCCAAAATACGGAAAAAATTTTAATAAATAGGCTATTTTTCCAAGGGATTGTTAAAAATATACTTTTTATCTCAACCAACTTTTGATCCTTAAATATTCATCGCAACAGTTCGAAAAGGAATCAACATTATAACTAACAGATTTTCTCCGTCGGAGATCCAAATTTAATCATTGAAAAAATATTTAATCATTAAAAGAACTTCAAGTTAAGAATTGTATACGGGACGACTTATATATTTCCAAAAAAGACAAAAAATTGGTTGATGATACTTGGTTAAGTAATGCATTTTTTAAATATAAGTTGTCTGCAGACACAATAATAGTTTAACATATATCAAGTTTTCAAAAACAAACCATTGTAATTTTTCGATTCGGACAAAGTTTTTTTGGTCACACAAACTGGAGAATAACAATTATGAATCTCAGAAAGTTTTGGAATGAAAAATGCAGCCAATTATGAACTTGTTTTTTAAAACTTTCAAATCAAATTGAGTTCTTATTTCACATTGCCCATTAAATTACTTTTAAAATGTCATTATAGTTCAGTTTTAAGATTTGAAAAATCCAAAGAAATTTTCTTTAGAATTTTCAAAGTCATATTCACGTTCCATTTGATCAATTATATCATTTCCAAAAAAGAAGCTTTTATTACAAATCCTGATTTTATTGTTTATTTATAAAAAAATTGCATGTTGTGGTTTTAGGTCATAAATTTTTATCATTTTATTAAAAAGTTGATGCCCGATCTGATAACCTATAATTAGGAATATCATGCCAATCCAGTTTTGCTAACTGTTTTGATATATTACTGCTGGAATAGAGTGTTTTAAAAACTAGCCGTCTAATTTAACAATAAGCGTCGAGAACCAAAAGCGTACTCCATGAAATGTTGACCCAACTACGCTGAATTGATTAATTTCAAAGAAATATTCAAATTAAGGACCTTACCAAAAAAGTTTGCTCCGCGACGCCAATTTGAAACTTTAGCGGGTAAAATCAGGCTTAAACCATAATATTCCAATACTAGTTTTATTCAAAATTAAATTTAACATTTATTAATGAAATTTATTTTATTCACTTTAATTTGGAGTGCTTCTTCGCAGATTTTCGCCATTTATGCATTTTTAATTTTGTTATTGTCGATAATTTTTATTTTTAGAACAATTCATTATTTTGAACAGTTTAAAACAATTGAAGAAAAAAGTATATTATTTAGAATTAACCAAAAATTTCAGAAGTTATCTGGAAATTGATGATGGCTTAGGGGATAGCCTGGGAATAAAACCGTAGTTTAAAAAACTTTAGTTTAGCGTCCGAGGTATGAAGTGTCAGAGGAAGGACAAGAAGCGAGAGAGCCCCGGAAAGTGAAAAGGACTTGCGCCTGTCGTTCGATCATATAATTAATAAGCGTTAATCTGAGCACCATTGGATATTTATTATTGTATTCACCAACATTTTAAGATTTTGAGTAATAACTAATTAATAAGGGCGCGTCAGCATCATTCCGCAGAAAAAATTGCGTTATTTGTCCAGGAAGAGGCTTATCGAAGAATCTTGGCTAATAATAGTTTGCTTGGTGTAAAATAAAAAAATAGGCCTATCTCAAACATTCAAGAATTATATCAATCACGGGGGCCCTGCGGTTACACTTTTTTTCCCGACTTTTTCAGCCAAAATTTTTTTATTTAATTCTGCGTTTTTGAAAACCAACTAAACGGATTGGAGTTCTTGGACAGCTCAAAAACTGACACCAAACATTTGAAGATAAATAAATTGAAACAAATAAGTCCGAATCAGTTATTTTTCCCAAAATTTTGTTGAACCTAAAACTTACGATTAAAAAACTATTGCAGTAATCTCGAAAGAAATTTAATTATTGGTCCCAAATTCTGACGTATTTGTCTATGTCATTTGTATTATTTCATTTGGATATTTATGCTCAGTTTTAGCTATCTTTAAAGAAACCTTGGATCGGATGGAAGTCGTTTTCATAAAGCCCCGAAGTATCAAAACTTTTGGCGGACAAAAGTGGCCAAAAAGTTGACCGGAAGGGCCCCGTAATAGATTAAACGTAATCATTCATACAAGGTTATTTCTATGCTTAATTGTCCAACTAAGGATTTTTCAAAGAAGAAGTGAACTTTTCAACACCCTTCTGTAGTTACAAATACTGTTTATTAGGAACATATTTTGAAATTAAATGCAATGATATAAAACAAAAAAAAAAAAAGTGCTGATTCCCAGTTTTTGGAAAGTTACTCAAGCTCTATGCACACCTTTGGTGAATATCCAGGAGCCCTACAACCTTAAAAACACAAATACGTTTCCTAATTCAGCGCGCCGAGATAATTGTCGACAGAGTGGGGATATATCAGATCTCATACAAGGAAAATTTTTTGTTGTTTTATTTAACAAATACTGAATTTCTAGGGAGGCTATTTCAATGTTTGGAATGCAATTTGGTTTTATTTTAACCATTTATATTCATAATTTTAGTTTATTAATTATTTGAATTAACTACAATCTGGGAAAACATCCGCAAATAAAAACATAAGGATGCAAACAATTCTCTTTTCCTGTTCAAATTATTTGTTAGGAATGTCTTCAAAGTTTTCAAAATTGTTTGATTAAAATTGATATAGAATTAAAGATCATTTCTTCAAAACCTTTTTAACACTTAATTCGCTATTATTCAATTTTCCTCTCATTATTTTTTTTTGTTTTTAACATAATTTAAATTCTCTTGGTTTTAAAGTATTATCAATTCTTCGATTCAAAACTTATAAGATCATATGTTTTAGCGCCAAAAAGCACAACAGAGTTTAATCGATTGAATGGACATTTAAGAATACCTCAAATTACCTTGGTAATTGAATTACCAAGGTTATTCGTGAAATTTGAAATTCTCTATTCTAGTCTTATCTTTCACTTGCTTTGTAATTTTCCAGGTTTACCTGTTTCATAATTGCATTAATCATGAATAAGGGACAGGAATTTTTATTTTATCATCATGCTGTTTTGTTAAGCTGAAAAAAGCACGACATTATCAAAATTTTTTACAGAGTATCGAGCGAGTGTCAAGTAAAACGTTTGAAGGGAGCGAGAAAATTGCGCCGTCCCAATTTGTCATTTCATATAGGGGAAACATTCTTCAGAGCGATATATTACAAAAAAAGTTCAGTTCTTGATTTGTAATGTATCAATAAAAATGCCATTCTTGCAAACGCTTGATTTAAGACTGTTCTTTAACCCTTCTCACACCCAGAAACGAGAACTTCTCAGTCACATGCAAAAGTCCGATCTAAAGCACTTCTTTGAGCGCGTTTTTTTTTCTTCCATTTTAACTATTTATTGTCAATTTAGCAGAAATATTAAAATTTCACAATAGGATTTTATTTAGGGAAAAAGGTTGTCACGGAGGAAACTGGGAAATATATCCAGATTATTATTAATCCATGGATTGATATTCAAGGATGAAATTAAGTAAAATAAAACATCAAGAAATTTGGGAAATTTTGAAAGTTTGTGAAGTCTGATAAACTTGCGAATAAGAGAAAAGGAGAGTTGTCAACTCATCTTGTATTTTTGAAACCCAAATATTTGTTACAATGACAAGGGTTACATAATTTACAAGTGATCTCTAAGCTATTACAAAAACATTATTCATATAACTGGCCGCGTCCAAAAATATGTGCAAACCATAAATGTGTGAAAAATGTTGCTTAAAAGTTTACCTCAAAAAATTCCCCTTCTCAAAAATTTTCCTTCATCAAAAATTTCGCTTTATTGAAATTCTTGATTAAAAATATTTGCAAGAATTCGTATTCATGATTTCTTGAGCAAATCCTCAAGTCACCTTTGATTGGTTTGTGTGTACACCAAATTGAAACGTCATTTCAATCAGTTTAGTGCTCGGTTTCATTGTTAAAATCTCACTCGTTAACTTTATCATCTGTACTATATATCACTACGATTTATCGCTTCATTCAAATTTTCAAGTCTGTGGTCACATCAGTTAAAATATTCTGCAATTCAATTTAGTAAAAAAGGGCTGCGACGGTCTTGCTAAAGCGATTTTAAAACAGGATTTATCCACCAGTTGTTTAACCGTTAATTGACATTATTTTCTTGCGTACAGTAGTTTTTATATTCGTGAACCAGTTTAGTGTTTCAATTTAACAAGTTTACAAATATGATCTGTTTTTTTTATTATTTATCTTTAATTGTAAATTACACACTTGAAAATTTTTAAAATTTTAACGGTTTATTACGGTTATTATACGTTATACACATATTAATTTGTTATTATGATATGTAATTAAAATATGTTAATTATATATACATAACATATATTTTTATATTACAAGAGATAAATTTTGTTTATGCTAACATCTTCAAAAGTACTGGCAATAAAAAGCTGTGTCATCTTAACTATGAACGCCCGCCCAAACTTGGAGACCATTTTTTCATCAAAATCCTATAAGATTGTGATTTAAATGATCAAAATAATCAACCGATTTTTTTACTCTATCTTGGTTGACTGTGGCGACTATTTATAAAGAAATTGCCATTGCCCCACAATTTAGTTTCTCATATTTTCCCTTTTAATATGTTTCTTTGCCAGCTTTTATCTGTCTTCTCGGTTAAAGTGCTTTGTAAATTTTGAAGTTTGACCTGCTATTGCATAAGCACTTATTAACACTCCTATAAAATGCTGATTTAATAACGCGGAAACGTTGCTAAATTATTTGTCGTGTGGGTTAATTGTTATTGTGATCTTATCAGCTTATCCCAACTGTCACAATGTTAATACACATACATGTCAATTTCTGGATTGCGCCTTTCGTTTTTAAGGTAAATATTGATTTCAAATTTTAAGATGATGCATTTTTTTATCATATTGTGTGTTGTGTGTGTGTGTGAATTTTAGAAATCATTACGATGTGGGGCCCAATTTTCACCGTTTTACCAGGGAAAAAGCGATGCTCGCTCCCATACATCTTTTAACTGTCGTAGAACAAGCGTAGCGTTATGTGACCAGGTCGCTTGTTGTATTTGAATATAACCGAATTGGTTGTGTGGTTGTACGGTAATGTTGTCATGAGACGATTAACTGGTCTCTTGTAAGGGCACGCCACCTTTTGGGTACGGAACATACGCACCGGTTTGTCGGAGCGCTGGATACCACCACGGATGGAGAATCGGATTTTGGGTTTGCTTGCCATTTCCATGCCCACTTGCCGTGGTTCCGACAATAATGGATTGTTGTGTTAATACTGCAAATTATTTTTTAATTTTCTGTAACTGTGTGGACATCGACTGTGGCATGTCACGACCTACGCACCTTGCTTTATTGTTTCACAGGCGCGGACTCAAAGTCTGTGGTGTGGTGTGTAACCATGTTGTTTACCGTTATATCAATTTATATCCATTTGGAACCCCAAGTCCAAAAAGATTTTTCTATTCTTTTTGGACGCGGGGATAGAAATGGATTAACAAACATACTCATTTTTTTTTTCTAAGATTGCTTACAAAAATATGACGGAAAATGCCAACTATTCTGATGGGAATGCAATTTTATTTTTAAATATGCTATTTTTTAATATTAGAAATTTTTTTATTTTTGAAGTTTTTCTCAATTATACTTCTGAAATTTTTAGTAACGTTTGAAATTATATTTCTGAAATTTTTTGAAAATTATTTTAATACTATTCTGAAAATATCTTATTTATTTTTTGCTGAATTTTATATTGAAAATCGTTATTTGAACATTGTTATTTTTCGGATAAATAATTTCAAAATCAATTTTTTGAAATTTATTCGAAATTGTTTCTGGTAAAATGAATTACTTCACAGTATCTAGGCCTGAAATCTCTGCTCTCGCGCTGTTTTTTCTCCGTGTTGTAACATTTTCGTTAAGAGGATGTCTCATTTCTGAAGCCGTTATTGTGGGCTTATACTCTACCATTTCCTGGACGCACTTAATGAGTTAATAATGAAATTCTGCCTTTCCCTTGGAGAGTTTTGGTTTTTGGAATTTGTGGATGATGCGGGATATGTTCTGTTGTTTGTACCAATTTTTCAACAAAGTTTTATCCTTTTTCTCTTGTTTGGCATTACAGCATTCTCTTTATCTATGTACAATGGCCAAATACCTGCAGTGGGTTGGACTATTAATTGTGAATAAAGTTAGCGAAAGATTTTGAAACATTTGATCTCTCTCTTTTTGTGTAATTGGCTATTAAAAACCCTTAAAATGTGACGACCACCCCCTTAAAACGCAATTAATAGCTCAAACTTTTCGTGGCACAAATGTAGACGAAGTTATATTTTAAAATGTTTTTCTTCATTTTTGGTCTATTTTGATAAATGATGCAAAATTAGGGCTAATAACTTCATATCCATTATTATCCCCGGGTCACTTTAAAAACTTATTTGCCTGTTAAAAGAATAGGGAATAAGTTTTTAAAGTGACCCGGGGATAATAATCCATATATAGCCTTCTTCTAAACATAGTTATAAGGCCCAAATTTTCATTTTCGAAGTTAAATATTTTTAATTATTTTTTTAACTTTACCAAAGCAAAAATCATTTGTGAGATTTTAATTGAAGCTAGTAACTTGAGGGTTTTTTTACTACCTTTTATATTAGAGAGCGAGTTGCCGAGCTTGAGAGACAAATCGAAGAGCTCCATAACGCCCTTTCTCGAAAAGATGAAGAAATTTCCCTCCTCCAGGAAAATCTTGACCGTGAGACTCATGAGCGACAAAAACTCATGAAGGAACTCCGAGCTACCCAAAATCAAAACCAAGAACTCAAGGAAGATCTTGATGCCGAAAAATTGAGCCGATCAAAGGCGGATAAACATAGACGAGACCTTTCTGAGGAGCTTGAGTCCCTTAAAACTGAGCTTGAGGAGGGTATGGATCATGCCACGAAAAACACAGAAATAACGATAAAACGGGAACAAGAAATCATGCAGGTTAAGCAAGATCTTGATATGGAAAAAGCCAATTTTGATAAAGCACTTCATGATGCTAGAACTAAACATTCTAATCAAATCGAAGGTAAAAAAACTTAACTTTTGAATGGCGTAAAAATAACGGATTCGCTCTCATTCGGATGAAATAACGACCCTGAATTCAAAATATTAGAACAATGTCATTTGTTTTCAAAGAAAGTATTTATCAAAGAAAGAGACATAAATTTAAATATTTCTGCCAAGTCTCAAAAAAAATTATTTCATGTTTTTTTTAAATTGTAATTGAGGTCGAATAAAAGCAAATGTATGAATTCGTAAAAATCTACATTTTTCACGGTGAAGTATAATGGAAAATTCAAAAAAATTCTGTAAAATAATTATCAGGAAATTTAATTTTGAAATTGCATAAAAAACATTAAAAGACAACAAATGTTATTTATTTTTAGCAATTGTTTCGACTCAATTTTTGAAACTAATCGTAAAGCTTCTGAAGTATTTTTGAGAGGTTAGTTTTGCCGATAGAGCGTCCGGGTATGATTGATTTTGTAATTGGACCCCATGATGACACTTCAAAATTTCTCCCTTATATATTTGTCAAGACTAAAATTAATTAATTTTTTTAGCTGTCCAAGAAGAAATTCAAAATGTCCAACGAGCCAAAATCCAAACCGAAAAAGCTCGAGCTACCCTTGAAGCCGAAAACCGCGAATTGTCCGATGAACTCAAAAACATCGGTCAAGGTAAAATAGATGCTGACGCTAAAAGACGACGAACTGAAACTAATTTACAAGAGGCCAATGCAAGACTACAAGATGCCGAACGCGTCAAACTTGAACAACAAAGCCGAATCACCAGACTCGAACAAGGTAAAATTTGAAAAAAATCAACCTTTTTTTCTGAAATAGTCATATTTCGAAAAAAAATTTCAAAAAAAAATATTTCGAAAAAATATTTTCTTTCAAACATTTCGAAAATTTTAGTGATTTTCATCTAAATCCCTTCATTTTCAGAGTACGAACAAATGTATTCTTCTCACGAAGAAATCGAAACTAACGTGTCAAAATTCACCAAAGAAATTTCTAACTTGGAAACCCTCTTGGCCGATTCGAACGCTGCTCAGCATGAAGAAAACCAGGCAAAATTACGACTTCAATCAAAACTTCGTCAGCTCGAGGAAGATAGAGTTTCAATGGAAGAACAGTTAGAAGACGCTGAAGCTGCAAGAGAAAGTTAGCAGATTTTACAATTTTTTTGTTGAAATTGAGTTACTTTCTAGAGACAAATTTTGAAGAAGGACCCCAGAAAAAAAAATTCGACATTTATTTCAGAAATATTCATATACGCACGATATTTAATATATTCCAAAAAATTATAATCAAGGGTCATTTTTTTGAAAATTTCTGAAAAAATCTAGAAAATTAAATAATATTCGAGTTATTTTTTCAAAATTTGACTCGAAATTTTTAATAAAACCCAAAAAATTATATTTGGGAGGTCATTTTTCAAAATTTCAGTCATAATTAAAAAAAATGCCGAATAAATAAGGTTTATTTTTTAGCTCTTCAACAATCCATCACTGCCCTTAATAACCGAGTCACTGATCGCCAAAAGAAAATTGACGATAGCGAGCTAGAAAAAGTCGAGTTGGCCGACAAAGTAAAGCGACGAGAACGCGACCTTGATGAACTCAACACTGAACTTGACGAAAAACGAGCTCAATATGAAAAGAGCGAAAAGACCCGTGTTCGAATTCAAGGTAGAATTTTATGAAAAAATTGTCGTAAAAGGGCACTTTTATGCCATATCCATCATGATGCCCGAGTAACTTAAATCTCTCATTTGCTTTTAACAAGAATAGGGAATAAGACATTTAAGTTACTCGGGCATCATGATCGATATGGCCCATATCATATTGGCCATGTATCCCATATGATATGGCACTTTATGCCATATATTTAGGGAGCGCACAAGGCCAATTTCTAAGTTTTGAATGGTTGCTCTTGAAGCTAAACGAGAAAAAAAAATCTTGAGCAGGATTCAAAATAAAAAAATAATTTTTTTTTCAAAAATACGATTTTTTAACGGTTAAAATACCGTTTTTTTGTTTAAATTTGGGCTGGTGACGTGGGGATGGTCGGGGATGATTAAATTATGCTTTTTTCCTGTTCTTCCGAAAATTTGACGCATGTGCTCAAAAAATTGGACCTGGGAAGAAATGGGAAAACATTTTAGAAAAAAATTAGAGTCCGACATTCCTACGAAATGACCAAAAATTTTTGCACAAATTTTCAATTTCAAAAGGTAGCAAATTTTATTCTGGCAACGGCCCTAATTCTGAAAAATTAAGTGAATGGAGTTTTTTATGCTCAAATTCGAAGTTAGTGCTCTAAATAGGCGTTTTAAAAAGTCAGTTTCTGACCACTAGATGGCCAAAAACTTTTTTTTTTCTGCCCGGAATCGTTTTTTTCTTGGTCAACAACCCCCGTGAGGTCAAAGAATTTGTATCAACAACTGTAGTTCTCTCGTTAGTTTTACTGGTGCGCTCCCTACATATATTATTTTAATAAAATTATTTTTTTCCATAATTGGAATGTAAAAAGGCAGTATTTTATTTAAATATATTGTATAAAATGTATCAATTTTTTAAAGCGGAACTTGACGATGTTATGCACGAGCTCGAAAACCAGAGAACTTTGTGTACTCAACTCGAGAAAAAACAGAGACAGTTCGATAAACAGCTCCAGGAAGAGCGACAAATTGCTGGACAAAGAGCCGAAGAAAGAGATCAAGCTCAATCTGCTGCCAGGGCTGCCGAAGCTAAGGTGAATAATTTACAAATGATTATATTCTGGTATAAAAACATTGTTCACCAAAAATATTTTTTTTAAGAAATTGAATTTTTTCTATGAAATAATAACCAAAATGGGGTCATATTTCATGAAAAAATACGATTGCTTTCGATAATTATGCACACTTACTTTCGTATGGAGAACCGTTTTTTGCATTGAATAGCTGACAAAATATTAACCGATGAAATTTTTTTTCGTTTTCCGCGCTATACCGGTTCATCAGCAGAAAACCGGTAATTTGCCTATTTTTGAGGTAAAAAAGGTGCTCTTTACTCCACCGGATGGTGTCGGGTGTCAAAACAAATATTACCAAAAGTTTCCTCTAGAAAAGTTACCCCGATGGCCATACAAAAATTGTCCTCTGGTACCTACTATGGGTTTTGCTGGAGAGGGGGGGTTGACCTAAAAAAAA
>SCLH01001615.1:33762-52322 GCA_004367855.1 Oikopleura vanhoeffeni | reverse complement strand
TATGACTTGAAACGGACAGATAGAAATCAGTAGCCTGAAAAAAAATAATGATCCGTTTAAACCCTTTTCATAACTATTATATGTGTAAAATAATTTTCCAATTCGTAACAAACTTGTAACGCTCATTACGAAATTAAGTTTTTAAAGCGTAAATTTTTCTGCAGCAGCTAAAAACTCTCGTTTGAATATTTGATAAAAGAAGAACTAAATTGAGAAGACAGTTCACGACGAATAATTGCATGTTTACGTTTTGCGTAAAACTCTGAAAACCTCTTTTCGTTACGTGGCTAAAAAATCGGTAACTTTCAACGCAATAAATGCAACAAAGATCACGTAGAAAATTTTGAATTTTTTTCGTTATTACTCGTGATGAAAAATACCACCCGCGCTGGTATTTCATTGAAGAATAAAATGAAATTAGACCCCAACTGACCATTGGTTGCGAATAAGCACATAAATCTAATAAATTTGTCAAACATGCAATTCGACCTCAATAATGGATGATATTACATGTTATTATTATCTTTTTCTCGTACCATTTTAATTAATGAAAACCTGGCGATCAGAAAAAGCTCAGAAATAAATGTTTTTCTTTAGAACGAAAAGCTCGTGCTGCCGCTCTTGCCGCCAAGAAAAAGTTAGAGATTGAAGTCACTGATTTATCATCTCATACAGAGGCTAATGCCAGACAAAAGGATGATTTGGTGCGACAAATTCAAAGGCTCCAAAGGGCTCTTAAGGATATGAGAGTTGAGTTTGAAGATACCAAGCAAGAAAAGGATAACGCTACAGCAGCACAAAGGTAAATTATAAAAATTCCTTATGTTATAAACTGTATGAATTCACACTGGATTTATATATGTGAAGTTTTAACATTTTTTTTTCGATATCAATTTAATGATGACGAAATAAAAATATAACCCCATAGAGAATCGAATTTTCGTGGAATGCTATTTTTCGAATCAGAAAACATCATTTTTCAAGTTTTTAACCAAAAACATTAACGCAATTTATAAAAAATCTATAAGGTAATTTTTGTTTAGCAGCGACAGATTTTACAGTGCCACCACAGACGAACCGTATGAAATATCACAAAACGTTTTTTTGCATCCAACTGGAAACTAAAAATTGTTGCTCCGCCAGTTAACCCGTAATTCAGGGTTTGAACCGGTGATTTTTCTCAAACTGGAAAAAAAATAACATCTGTAGAAATTTTTTTGCAAACGTTTCCGGCAAGAAAAAAATTTGGTGGATAAATAAAATTTTGAATTTTTTTCTGGAGGAGCAAAATTTTTTCCGCGCATCATTTTTAGTTTCCAGTTAGATGCAAACAACCGTTTTGTGATATCTCATATAGTTCGTAAATGGTGGCACAGTCAAATCTGTCGCTGCTAAAAAAAATTATGAATTATGAGAATATTTACGTCCACCAAAAAAATTTTGAGATAATATTTCAATTTTTGTTAAAAATTGGATCGCAATAAAAAACAAAAAAAAACTTTTTATAAAGGAACTTGTTTAGAATCAAAAGTAAATCTGGTAAAATAAGAATGAGCAAAAAAACAGATTTAGTTTTGTTGCTCGACAGTGATTGTTTTTGTGCGAAAACACCGATTTAGTCTTCATTGAGATACGGTATTTTGTCACAATACAATCATTTATAATTTCAAGTTTCAATATTTCTGACGACGACTTAAAATTTTCAATTTTAGGGATGCCGAAAAGAAATGTAAAAATCTTGAAGCTGAACTTTCCTCCGCCAACGAGGACCTCCTAGCCTCCGAACGCATGAAGCGCGCCGCCCAGGCCGAACGTGACGATCTTTCCGAAGAAAACGCAGCCTCTCTAAGGGAGAAAAACTCTGCCCAAGAAGAAAAGCGTAGGTTAGAAGCTCGATGCAACGAGGTCGAGGAAGAAAAAGAAGAGGTCGAAATGGCCCTCGAAGAAGGCGAAGAACGAAATCGAAAACTAAACGCTCAAATTGACGAACTATCTGCCGAAGTTGTTGTTGAGCGATCAAAAGCGAAATCAGCAGAGACTAATAGAGCGAATCTCGAAAAACAGAATAGAGAGCTTAGAGCACGATTGGCCGAGCTTGAAGGAGATAAGAGTGGTAAAAATAAGGGTGAACTTGTGGCCTTACAATTGAAATTACAACAGGTTGAAGACGAAAGAGACAGCGAAGCCAAGTAAGTTCATTTTAATTTTTTCAAATGTACCCATATCGAGTTTTTAGGACCATCTGGAAATATTTCTCGAAATTTTTTCATGTTTCAAAAAAAAATCGAGAATAGTGTCATGTTTCAAAAATATTTAGAAACCCTTATGACGGCTTTTGACTTCAATTAAAGTTTGGACAAGCCTTCATTGTGGTACCGATTTTAGTTTTTACGACCGTCTGGAAATGTTTTTTTGAAATGGTGTCATGTTTCAAAAAAATAAACTCATATTGAGTGTTTACGAACAAATAAAATATTTTTCGAAATGGCGTCATGTTTCAAAAATTATTTCGAGTAAAACCTAAAGAGATTCACTTATATTATATAAGTTATATAATAAAATATAAATTTGACTTTTATGAATTTATTTCAAAAATATCTATGACTATATAGTCTATAGTCATTTGCACTTGAAAAAATATATTTTACTGGAAATTGACCCAAAATAGAGTCATCCGGGAGTCATCTTTCAAAAACAATTTTGAGTAATAATTAAAGAGTCATTTTTTATCATTGATAAAATAGAAATTATACCTAAATTCGACCTTTTTGAATTTATACCCAAAATTTATATGACTGTAGTCATTTTGCACTTGGAAATTTTTTTTTAGAATTAAACCAGAAATAGATTAATTCTAGAGTCATCTTGCACAAAATATTTTGAGTAAAACGTAAAGAGACCTTTTTTGAATTTCAAGACCGAAAATAAATATATGACTGCAGTAATTTTCGACTCGGAAAATGTATTTTATTTAAATAAGGTCAAGATAGTGCCATTATGCATTGAAAAAATTATTATTTTGTGAAATTACACTTAAAATGACTATAAAATTTTTCTAATATAAAATCCAAAATGGAGTCATTTAACAGTTTAAAAATTATTATTACCAAGAACTCATGTGTTTTTTAAGACAACGGTACGATTTGAGCAAGTTGATCCGACGTAGTGAAAAGAAAATCAAGGATGCTGGTCTTCAAGCCGAAGAAGAGAGGCGCTTGGCTGATACTTACAAAGAACAGGTATTTTTTTTACAATCGCCAAATATTTCATTTTTATAAAAATAAATTTTAAGACAAACTAATCACGACAAAAATAATTTAAATATTTTTCTAGATCGAAAAACTCAATAGCCGTCTCCGAGCCGCAAAACGCTCAGCTGATGAAGCCGAAGAGGAAACGACGCGGGTAAATGGACTCAAGCGAAAAATGCAACGCGACCTCGACGAAGCCAATGAGCAAATTGAGACACTTCAGCGTGAAATTCAGACCGCTAGAAATAAAGCTCGGTAAGACCGCGAACATTTTTTGTTATATTTTTAAAAATTTTATATATAACTTTTCTGGCAGTGGACAATATTGGTTTCATTGAAAGCAAAAGTTTAGACTGCCATTTTTAAAGATTAAATATTATTTGAAACTTATGGGTAACTATTTTATCCCTCATCAGCATCATTGCTTCGAAACCCAATTACCGAGAAAAGGACAAAAAATTGATTTTTTGATATCGTATATGGGCTTCAAGCAATGATGGTGACAAGCGTGGGGGCGTTTGAAAATTTTTTTACCTAGGTTCGTTTTTTAAGATGGGTACAACCGGAGTTTGAGATAAGTCGGAATCGGCACATACGATCTTTCTGATATTTTGGGTCATAATAAAAACTGTTCACTTGCTATTGCGCTGCAGAGCCGTTTTTTTTATTTCCCGGACATTTACCAGAAATTATTCTTTTTTTCGACAAATAAAGAAATCGAAAATTACCTGTCAAAAATTCGAAATCGAAAAAAATGGCTCTGCAGTAACACGTACCTTGAAAAGTTATAGTATTGCCCAAAAATTCGAAAAGAGCGTATGTACCAGAAACGATCTCACCAAAATTAAATACCTTTCTAAAAAAATCGAACCCTAACTCTGTATTGAAAATGTTTGTAATTTAATTAAATGTTTAATAATCTAGAGCGGATGGGTCTTTTGTTCCCTCGTAAGTTTTGGCCGTATTAATCACTCAAGCAGACTTCCAAAAGGGCACGATTTTCAGTTCCCTTTCTCTTTTTTGCTTTCCTGAAATTAGCTTTCCCTATTGGAAGCCTGCACCCAGGAGTACCATCAAATCTCATAAAATCAATTTAAAGCTTGGCGTGAGCCTCTGATTATCATAGAAAATCAATCAAGAAACATTTTAAATCAAAACTTGTATAAAATATTTTTTGAAGGAAATCTAGCATGACCCCAGAAACTTCGTATGCTCGGTAAGCAACAAATTTTTAAATTTTCACAGCTTTTGTTAAAATTCTTGAAATTTGTGGTGTAAAAAAAGTGTGTGAACTTAACGAGGCAATCGGTGGCTTTGTTTGATTCTATACTAACCTGAAAATTGTCACCGGTTATTTGAGTGGTGTTTAAATTTAACACCAATATAAAAATCTTGAATTACTGCTAAATTTGGTTGGCTCTCACCATATTAGAATAAAAGTAGTGTACACGATTAATACTTTGGTTAGCTGTAATTTGACCTGATAAAAGATCAAACTTCGAAAACGGGTCAAATTGCGAAATTGAACCATAAATATACGCTTAGAATACAAAATTGTTTATAATTGTAAAAAAAATACAGTGATTTTACTTTCATATTTATCCTCGAATCTAGATTAAAGAAAATAGTTATTTTTAAATCTTGCTCATTATGAACTGCCGATTTTCCACAATAAACTTAACTACTTTTCTACAGTAGAGATTTTTTGATGGGACGCGAACGAGCTCCAAGTTAAAGTCAATTTTCTTCCTTAAATTCTAAAAATTTAGCGTTTATTGGTATAAAATGAATATTTTTTTACTAAAATACGCTAAAATTTCAATTTTATTTTAAGATAAATAACAAAAAGTTGGAGCCCGTATGCGTCCCATTAAAAGCTGTCTAATGTAGTAATTTATAGGTCAAAATGAAATATTTAAAGATAAAAAGTGCCTGCGCTTATTATAATAGGAAACTTTTTCTGGCTTTGATAAGGAAATTCACTGTATTAATCGTAATCGGTAGGAAAAACTTTTCCATTCTTATGTTTTATCTACCGCCAGTTATCAATACTGGAACCTCAAATATATTGAATCCGATATATTTCATGCTATTTTTTTTAATTTACCTCCCTGGCGCATAAAAAAGCTCTCAAATTTTCTAGACTGTTCTAGCCGTTAAAATTCCCGTGGCGAAATTTCACTTAAATATTCGCCAGTGAGTAACTTAATTTAATAGTTCTTCGGGCGTTGCTAATTAAACCTTATTATCCGTATGAAAAATGTGCTCCTTTTGGGCGATTTATTTTTTAGTAAAACTAGTCATTCTTGACGGTACGGGTGATCATTTTAGGCCATAGAAATACAAACTAAAAATAATTTTTGGACAAATGTTTACAGAAAGGTGCAATCATTTCGTTTGAATTAGATCCTGGTAACCAGTAATAACCGTTTGAAGTTCCTGCTATTTGGTTCTAAATCATAAATTTGACCAGTTATTATTGGTTATCAAGATCACATTTAAAAAATAATTTGTCCTTCTTTACAGTTAAGAGCTTGTAATAGGACCCGAATGAGCTCCAACTTTTAGCTCTTTTGTTTCAAATAAACTGAAAAATTGAAATTTTAGCGTGTTTTTAGTATGAAAAGATTAATGTTCTACTAAAAAAACGCTAAAATTGTATTTTATAATTTATTTGGAGACAAATAGCTAAAAGTTGGAGCCCGTTCGCTTCTTATTAAAAGCTCTCTACTGTAGTCATTTGTCTGAGTTTTAATATTGGTTTATATCTTTATTGCCAAAAATACTCACCTGACCCATAAAGTGGTTGGTTTTGCAAAAAATTATTGTCTTACCTTTTTCGTTGATTTTTTATTTTAATTTTTCAACTCTAGAAGTGGTACCTCGGGTAGGCGCAATATGGTTGGTTTACACGAAGACGAGTATTCGATGAGTGAGGGTAGCTCATTCAAAGGGTCTCGGGGTTCCCTGAATCAACCTTAACAATTCTAGAACATAAAACACAATATAAAAAAAGGTTAAAACACCTACACGGAAAGCATGACCATTTACATTATTTAGACTAAATAGGCCGCGGGCCAGATTTGCCCGATACCTAATTCACAATTCTAGAGAATAGCACAATTTCAAACTGATTTGTTTTTAATTTAATAAAAATGATTTTATAGTGTTGAGAAGAAAGAATAATTTTATGTATTTAACCGGTACTTATAATAGATCTAAAACGACTAAACCGGACGAAATACTAACTTTACATAAAGGCACAAATCCGTTAAAATATACCGGTCGATCTGGTTTCTATTTTTTTGTTATCGCAGTTTGGTCTATTTGTAAACCATCGCATAAAACATATTTTACATGGTTCAAATTCAGTTTGATTTCCTTTTATCCAAAATGAGATGTAGACATAATACAATGAAGTGTTTTTGAAAGGACTCGTCATATGAATATAAAAGGAGAAGTACTTTAGTTCACCATAAAAAGATGCCTTTGCTCGATACGTATGAAACATATGTATCATATCAAGAGATCTTTTTATGGCACGGAAAAGTACCTTTCGTAAGACATCCTTTTCTTATTAAAAGGACGCCTTTTAAACTCACTTCACTGTATTTATTTTACCACGCAAATGATACCAGGTGAAATACCCATAATTTTATAAAAAAATTTTAAATTTGAATCATGTAAAATGTCTTAGTTACCCAATGACATTTGAAATTATACGCACAGTACAGTAGATTCGATTTGAAAAACGCAGAGTTTTCAAATGAATCAGGTTTTATTTGCGATTCTACTGTATTCTACCTCAATTTGGTATTATGCTTTTGATCACAGTAAAGTGTAGTTAAACGGACAGGTTGGTAGAATTGGTTTGGGTCAAAAAGTCCTGCTAGCGTCTGTTTAANNNTTAAACAGACGCTAGCAGGACTTTTTGACCCAAACCAATTCTACCAACCTGTCCGTTTAACTACACTCTACTGTAGCCTATTTTTCCAAATAAGGTAGAATAAATTTAATTGCCTGACCGATTCATTTAAAAATACAAGATAGGTTTCTAAGTGGTGCTTTGAAACTGGAACTGCGATGATATTTTGGTATTTAATGCCTTACTAAAATCATTCCGTTCCATCACTAAAAAACTCACTGTATTTATAAAAGTGTATTTAAAAGCGATTCTACTATAATCATCACAAAATACACCAATAAAAAAGGCAAATTTTTACTACGAAATCCAATTTCGACCTGTATATTTACAGTTGGATGCCATAAGCAACGCTCACTAACTATGATTGCTTTTTTGATTCTATCACCGAAAAAATTTAATTTGTCACAATAAAAACAAATCTATTTACGACACTAGTGTTAACATTTATTTTTAGGCGGGACATAAGAAATCGTCCACTTCGTGATTCCTACAATTTGACCACTCGAATGTCGTCCAATGAAGATTTAGATGATTCTGGTTCAATCGGCCGAGAACTCGACGAATAGGCCGAGAAGCTCTCTACCGCCACATTTTAAAATTATTAAAAATTAATTTCAAAATGTGGGTTAGGCGGGTTTGCAGTTTATTTTTTAACCTTTGCACTTTCGCGCTGTCTTCACTCACATTATCTCTTCGGGGCCTTAAAAATGTTGAAAAAAAACTTGTAAATTTTTCGAAAATTTCCGCGACATGTAAAATTTCAACCTTTTTTTGCCCACGCAATTTTTCCCGCGTTCGGATTTCTTTTGGATACATGTCTATACCAGCCCTATCCAAAGTGCCTTTGAAACGCACCGGAAGTGGAATTGTCTAGTAGACTACCTACACCTACGCGTTTTTGCTCCGACAATCATTTCAATCTTAACTTTACAGCATTTTTCAACTTACATGCCTATCGAAATAAACATCGATAGTATCGCTATCCTGCGTGGTCGAAAGTAATAAAAATATGCCCGATTTTTTAACCGAACAAACAAAAAATTTCAAAAATTCGGCATATTCCAAAAAAATATATATTTCCTGTACAAACCTGAATGGCTTCTTTTATAAAAATAATATTTTTTGTCGATTTTAGTTTTCACAGTTCGATACCCCCTACCCCTGTAAAGGGCTTCCCCCTGTCCCCCACATGAGGGTGCCCGCGTGCATATTTGTTTCAATTATTCGTCGTGGCCACCCCCTAAGTCCGCCTTTTTTGTGTTAATTTCACATGATAACCTTAACCCTAAATATGTACTGTGACTGTTGAGCCTATAAGGGGCAGATTGATGTTACCTCGGAATCGCCCTTATAGTTCAAAATCACAATTTTTGTTTTTTCGCATTCCGCCATTTATAACATGTCAAACCAATCAAAATACACCATTTAGTAACTTAAAGCACCACTTGCATTAATTTCTCGAGTTCTAGAATTTTTAATGCAGAAATCGACTAGCCAAATTTACTAATCAATTAATTTTTTGAATCAGAAGGTAAAATATTCTTGGAATAATTTTCAATTTATTTTTTAAATAAAAAAAATGCTAAGATCAAATTATTTGTCAGTTATTTGCAAACGCGCAAAATGCAGGTTATTAGCAAGGTACTCATTTGCACAAAAATGGAATTCCAAATCTTAGCTTTCTTTAAGGGAGTGGTTGTCGCTGATTTTCCTGTTTTTAAGAGAGAGATTGTTTTATAAGTAGATCACTTGTTATTCTGGTTCAGCCTAACGATGAAGAACTTTTCGACACATTGAATAACCAATACCCTAAATTATAAAATGGTAATCGTTGGCCCTGCGGGTCAAGTCATTAACCGTCCATCAAGCGAGCAAAAGATTTTTGGTTTTTCTGATACTTTTTACATTGGTTAGCTTTCAAAATTTATTTATGAGGAGTAAAAGCCATAGTTTTTTTACCCGTAAAACAATTGAAAATATTTGCTCCGCTTGATGACGCACGTGGGTTTCAACATTCTCGATCCGTAGACGACCCCTAAAGTTGCTCCGATTTGGCTTGAAATTTCGGGATTTTAAACTAATGTTGGGGGAAAAAATCGATTGACGAATCCGAAAATGTTAGAACAATTTTCGAAATCGCTGATCTGGTCAATTTTTTTTTCTCCCCCTTTTTTCATTAATTAAGGAACTTTAAAATTATAGGTGGATCGACCCAATGATCGCCAAACGATTTCAGGAACACCTGTTTTTTATTTGGTTGTTATGTGAAATTTCTAAACTTTTTCAGTTCAACATTTTAAAGAAAACGAGGTGCTATCGGGAAAGAATAATGCGGAATTCTTTATAGATTTATACTTTGATTTTTCATTTTTTAATATCCGGGGTTTGTTCCCTCAAATCTTGTCCAAAGTGTTCAAAGACCTTTTCCTAGACCAAATCCGGAGCAACTTCAGGAGTCCCGTCCTACGATTTTCCGAGAATGTTGAACACCGTGTGGACGCTTAATGGCATTGAACAAGGCAAAGCTAACCAGCTTGGTTTCGCAAGCTCAAATTTTTGAAAAGTTCAGATTTCGGCAAAGCTGCGGGTTCTAAAAAGGTCAGATTCGGCAAGCTCGGTTTTTGAAAAGGTTCGGATTCGGCAAGCTTTGGTTTGCCGGCAAGCTCGGTTTGAAGATGTTTCAGATTCGGCAAGCTCGGTTTTGAAAAAGTTCGAATTCGCCAAGCTTGGTTTCGGCAGCTCGGTTTGGAAAAAGTTCAGATTCGGCAAGCTCAGTTTGAAAAAGTTCGGAATTCGCAAGCTTTGGTTTTCGGCAAGCTCGGTTGAACAAGTTTTTCAGAAATTTGCAAGCTCGGTTCCGGTTCAAGCTCGGTTTGGAAAAGTTCAGATTTCGGGCCAAGCTGCGGTTTGGAAAAATTTCCAAATTCGTGCAGCTCGGTTTTGAAAAGTTTAGATTCGCAGCTCGGTTTGGAAAAAGTTCAGATTCGGCAAGCTCGGTTGTAAAAAGTTCTGATTCCGCTAAGCTCGGTTTCGGCAAGCTCTGTTTTAGGCAAGCTCGGTTTTCGGCAAGCTCGGTTTTGAAAAAGTTTAGATTCGGCAGCCTCGTTGAAAAAAAGTTCAGATTCCGCAAGCTCGGTTTTGGTAAAGTCCTGATTCGGCAAGCTCGGTTTCGGCAAGCTCTGTTAGGCAACTCCGGTTTCGCCAAGCCTCGGTTTGAAAAAGTTTCAGAATTTCGGCAAAGCTGGTTTGAAACAGTTCAGATTTGGCAAGCTCGTTGCAAAAGTTCAGTATTCGGCAAGCTCGTTCGGGCCACGCCTCGGTTTTTGAGAATTTCAGCTTTCGGCAAGCTTCGGTTTCGGCCAGCTGGTTTCGGCAAGCCTCGGTTGAAAAGTTCAGATTCGCAAGCTCGGTTTGAAAAATTTTTTTTTTTTTTTTTTTAGTTCGGCAATCCTCTGTTTTCGGCAAGCCTCTGTTTTAGGGCAAGTTCGGTGGTAGGCAAAGCTCGGTTTCGGCAAAGCTCCTTTTGCAGAGCTTTCGACAGAAATTCGGCAAGCCCGGTGTACTCGAGATTTGGAATTTTGGTCTTAAAATTAAGAATTTCTTACCGAATTGATTAGAAAATTAAGAAAAATATGCTCAGATAAAAAAAATTGATTGTTTGTGCAAGCCTAAAACGTTACTTAAGGGGTGGTTGTCGCAAAAATGAGGCCTCTAGAAACAAATTTTCCAATTTTATCTTTATATTTTTTTTCTAAAAATATAGACAATTGGCGAGTATTTCATCTTCATACATAGTCAGACACCTTGAGGGTTTCCAAAAATATTTTGTCAGAAAAAAATTGAAATTTTACATTTTGAAGAAATAAAAACACGATTTTAAAAAACTTAAGAGAAATTTGAAAAAAAAACTCTAATTCTGAACTAGCACGACTATATCAGCTGCAGATTCAGGTCGGTTTTCGAGTGCGCTTACTTTTAAATCCCAGGGAGGAGAATCACATTTTGATTGAAAAGCCCCACCCCTAAATATGGTCAAAATAACTGTTTCCGGTGATTGCCGAAGCCAAATTGCCATTTCTAAAAACTGCTCTATAAATGATCTGCCACACGTTGTTTTCGGTTAATTAAAGTCATGAATCATTGTTGTACTGAAAAACTCAGGAAGGAGATCATTTTGAAATAATAATATCGTCATTTTTGTAAGTCACGCTTCTGATTGACGAGCTACCGTCACTATTTTTGATTTTTATATAGGGCCTGGCAAAGATTTTGTTCAAATATAATCAGAGAGAGGTAATATCTTGGTCCAACAATTTGTTACTTTTGCGACAATTGGCCAAAAAAATCCTCAAAATGCGAACGTACCACCTATTAAAGAATGTGGATACACAGGCACGACCTTTTGCTTTTGCTGCAAAGCACTCCTCACTGTCAAAATTAGAAACGCAGTCCTGTTCAATAAAATGAACAAAACTCGTGAATTCTGAAACAATAGACAATTAATAAAGAAAAAAAGAAATTTATAATACAATAACTTAATTATAATTTTGCGATCCTTGTAACCAAAATCAAACCTCCGAGAAGGTGGATGAATGGAAAGCTCCCAGAGCGTGAAACTCCAGGCGCCTGTCCTCTTTATTTTTCAAATTCGCATCACCTAATTAGTGTTGTAGTTTATTAAATATTTTAATTTGATCATCTTTTTCTTTCTAAAAATAAAAATGACCGCCTTAAATATCAATTTGTTAAAATGTCCTCATGGCGCCTAAAATATCAGTTTGGTTAAAATGTCTTTGTGCGCCCAAATTCCAAATATTGCCTCTTCGCATGCCTTAATTTTTTTAGCTGAGAATCAATCGTCGGTTTAGAATGTCCCTTCATCGCCGCCGTGATCGATATTCGTCTGGAAAATGTTAACCAATCTACCAACATCAATGCCACCCCTTAAGTGACTTAAGTTAAGTTCTACCATGACACAATAGCCAAAAACCAAGTACAATTCTCGAAAAAATCCACAGAAGAAGTCTTTCGTAATTTCCACCCTACTTTAGTTTGTGGTAATTGGCTTACCTTTGCTCGTATTTTCTTCCGTTGTAATACTTTTTGTTGTTTCCACATCTGGTATTTTGGTTTGTAACGGCTTCCATCGTAATTTTTCGGTTTTTGTTTTGTGACAATTCAGTTTTTTTGATAAGTCGTTTGGTTATATTATTTGAAATCAGACCGTTTTAAAATTATTAAAAAGTAAATTATTACACCACAAACTTATTTGCAAAATTATCGTAATGAGTTTAAAAGTGGCGTCGAGGCCAAAACTAAAAAGTTCAAAATGACACTGGACTAGAATATTATTATTAATTAGTTTTTTTCGGAAAATAACATTATCGGATCCAAGTCGCAAATTTCTATATTTTTCTATATCCTTTATCACTTTTGTTAGAAAATGCCGTAGCCAGAATAGAAGAATCGATAGAGAGAATTTGCTAGAAAAAAATCGACGTGGCTACGCATTCTAAACAACCGAAGTTTAATAAATATATATATCTGCTATATGATAAAACTATATCCCCTTATTGGCCTTCCGTAAAGATTCAGTCCCTCAAAAAATGACGGGGGGTGAGAAAACAACGCGGCTTTTCAAAAACGACTTCAGGCCGATTAGGTTCTTAGATAGCTCAAAGCTGAGAACAAATATTAGTGAATAATATAATTATAAACATTGGTCCAAATCAGACATTTGTTTTCGATTTTTTAAGAAAAACTAATATTAAAAAATTTCGGTAATCCAGAAAACAATAAAAACATTGGTCGCGATTCTAACCAATTTTTAATGTGATATTCATTAGATAATTGTGCTCAACCGTTTGAGCTATCTACGAAACTAAATCGGATAACTCGTTTTCAAACGTGCGGTCTTTCTCAACCCGCATTTTTGAGGGCCGAATCTCATAAGGGGATATTCGTTTCAGTAGCCCCGCCCCCGCCCCCCCCCTTGATTACTTTTGGCGTCAAAGCCATGGCGCGCCACTTGAAACTCTCGCGGTAAATCTTTTCGGTCTAATTCTTCGCGAATTGAGACTTATCTTTTGAATATGATATTTTTGGCCTGTCGTTGAAAATTCTGCGTTCAAAATGGTTGAAAAAGTTGAGTTTTATTATCTTTCATTAAAAACTATAATTATAAAAAACTTTTGGTTTACAACAACTGTTGCACATCGCGCGCGGATGGTCGATTTTGGTCGTATAAAAAGATAGTGCTTATAAGGGGCATCTTCAACCGTGTTATATTAATGCCAAATTTCGACAGTAACTACTACTCTTGATTCTCAATCGAGTGACCGCGTCAAGACGTTTTTTTACTGGTGATTTTTATGGTTTTTCGGCAAAATTAATTAAGTTGAACTTTTATTTTTCTCTCAGGGCGGTTTACAGACAGAGTTTTCCAAAATACACAGCTTAGGATTGCTATTTTTACCACATAGCAAAGAGAGTGGAACCGAAAGCAGTACTGCGCTTCGGTAGCTTGACTAACCACAGGATACCACAGGTGTGGTTGCAATCCAAAAGTGCAATTTGAAAGTACTGCGCTTCGTAGGAATTACTGGCGTCAAACGCACGTAACTTATAGCAAACCACCCTTTAAAATTCGGAGTATTTTTCAATTTCACATCTCATTGGATGACAGAATGTAAACAGTGCGGGAATAAAATAACTTGGAAATCCAAAGTATTTTGTAAATTATTTCACAATTTAATACGGTCAAGGTGGAAAAAGTTAAATGATTTTTTGAACTGAACAAGTTTTGATCAAGCTGTTGCCATGTTTAGGAAAACTTGTAAAAAGGGTTGTAAAAAGTATGGATCCCGACCCGGATTTCTAATCCCCATTTTTCCCTATATTTTTGCTTCAACTACGCAAAAAGGGGACTGGAAAACCCCAAACGCAAAATCCATCCCCTTTTACAAGCATGGATGGGGATTAGGAAATCCGGTCGGGGATGATCCTTTTTACAACACCTGAGTAGCTGACAATTTTAAACAAAATTTTGTTACTGACAAAGTTTTCTCAAGAACTACAATTTAAACTTTAATGTTTAGCATAAAAAATTTGCCGTTCATACTTCACTCTAAATATTATTGCAAAAAATTTTTTCGTTATGAAAATTATTCGTCATAAATTTGTCACTCTTTTTAAAGCTATAATAATTGTGCCGTCATCAGTTTCAATTGTCTCACTGGGTATTCCGTCCTTATCAATTTAAATCCGCTAGATAACGCTCCACTTCGAGGAACCATACAAGTTAAGGTAGCAATGATAGGCAGCTGAAATTTTTTGTTAGATAAACCATAAAAAATTTGTCCAAATAAAATGTCATCGAATTTATTTTTTAGTAAATATTAATGTCTGAAAGGTTTCAATTTATTTCAATATTTTCAACATCTATATTTGATGAGTAAAATTGTAGATTTGAAATGGATTGTAATAATCGAAAGCTTATCAGATAAAGTTTCACTTAAAAAAGAAAATGCAATATATATTATATCTCAAAATCACCAAATGTAAATAAAATGTCTTTGTTGTTAAGTAATTTAATATATTATATTAGTTGTTATATTTTACAGTAAATTTTTACGTCAATTTAATGTTGAAATCCGGACATACCATCTAAAATAAAATTATTAAGGTCAATACTCTAACTAGATTCAATTCCCAGAAATTTCGACCATGAAGGGAATAAAAATTACAATTTTTTTTCGAAAAAAAAACATTTTTCATAAAAACGGATATTTTGTCAAAAGCTTAAGGGGGTATATCCCTTTAAGCACTTTTGGTGATTTTGATAGATGTAGGCTGAGAAGAAGAGAAAGCGGCCTCATGATTTGGCCTAGAAGGGGTTCTCAGGAAGTGTTAGGGATTGGCTCCCCCAACCTACATCTTTCAATCACCCAAAAGGTGTTAAAGGGCTATCCCCTATTCACACTTTTGTTAATATCTCGCCTGATTAGGAAACGTAGTGTGTTTTTTAAGTAGCAGGGCGGAATTAACAAAGTGTGAATAGGGGATACTGATCAATTTTGGACATATTCACGGTGATATTTTCTGAAAACTAAAGTTCATGAGAAAACCGAAAATGCTTATTTGTAGATCTATCCTTGATCTTGGCGAAAATCACCAAAATTATTTTTGACTATTACACCAATAGTACAGTATTCGAACAAGGTGACTTTTCCAAACTGCAAAACTATCTCCTGCCCAGACGGATATCAAATCGAGCTCAAATTTTCACAGATCACGTAACGGGAGTATGCCAATCTTTTCTTTGAGTGCTTTTTTTATCGAGGCGACTGAACAATTCTAGAACGCCAAATAACCGACGATTTTTCGCAATTTCAGACTTCAAAATCTATCTCCTCGAGAGATATATTTGCAAAATGGCTCAAATTTTTATTCAAGTTGATTTCCAAAACATTGTAAAAGTCTCTTGAGCGCTTTTTGCATTTCAGCTGAAACTCGAAATATATTTTTTGGTCATTTTCCGAAAATTTCGAAAAAAAGGCTTCGATTTTTTCGAAAAGTAGCTCAAAAGAAAGCCAGTGAAACACTGATGAGAAGTTGGCTAACGTCAAGTCGATATTTTGAAGTTAGTGGTCAAATTGAGCAAACGTTATTTTTTAACTTCATCTTTTAAAAAATACTTAGAAAAAATCGAAAAAATGCGAAAATTTCGAAATTTTTTTTGATGATTGGGTTCTTAGTTACACTTAATTTATCACCCCGTATCAATTTGGAGCATTTTTAATACCTCTAAGGCCTTCATTTAATCAGACAGATATACCCCCTTAAGGGGGTATGCGACTCTGATTTTTCTGCCTGTATTATATTATAAAAACGCCTCAAAACGTTTTTTATGTTTTAAAAGTACGAAACAACACAAATAACAAAAAAAAAATTTTCAATTTTTTTTTGGGTTTTTTTTCTAAGTATTTTGTAGCTTAAAACATAATTCGCTTATTTGACGCGTCTAGATTCAAAATTCGGATATGCCGTAAGAACATTTTTTAATCAGTAAATCATCAGCTTGATTTCAGTCAAATTTTCAGTCTCATCACGTGACATTTATTTTTGGAAATTTACCAAAAAAATCATATTTCGAATTATAATCAACAAATTCAGATGAGCTTGTGGCACAAGCCTTGTGCTTTAATCTTATAAATGCTTTAAGGGGTTGGGTGTCACAAATTTGAGCCTCTTCCAAGGTCATTTCCCGTCAAACTAGCAAGAGTGATATTCCAAAAACATTTGTAACTAACAGAACCAACTTTCGCGGTAATTTTGAATTCAACAGTAATCTGATACAATCCCACCTACGCCGACACATACGCTTTTAAAAAGCCTCTTAAAAAGACACGCAGTTCGTACCTTCTCCTTCAATTTTCATCATTTTTTATTATTTTTTCGTGTGAGGCTCTGGAAAAGCCTAACAAATCGTGCAAAATTGCTTTTGTTTAAAAATTTTGCTTTCGGCGGACAAAAACGCAAAAAAACTAAAAATTAAAATTTTGAAATGATCAGTTGGGAGGCTCAGGCAAAAGCTATCTCCTCCACCAGTTTGAGAGACATAGTTTCGACTCATACAGCATCTGAAAGCACAAGACTTTTTCAACAATTAACTAGAGAATTTTTTTCGAAATTTTGCTTCGGCGTCTCTTGGGGGCCATGTAAACTTTTCGTTTTTAGCTAAATTGTTTGAAATGATCANAATCAAAATTCTTTATAATGTGTATAAGAGAAAAGATTCTACAATCCCGTTTTTTACCGTTTCTGAATGATTTTAGGTATGCTAGAGCCAAAATTGTGGCTCTGTGCTCACAAGGGTTAAATAGGCTCAAAATACAGTATTTTGCAATTCTAAATCAGGAATTTTTGAATAATCAAACCTTGAGTTTTGCGGAAGACATCTCCGACAATTTAAAACTGAAAATAAATCCATCATATTTTAAGGGTCGTCTATAGTTTAATTTGAAAAACATTGTTTTGGTCTAAAAACGACCACTACTCCCTTAACACTCTCATTTGTTTTAAAAGACAGGTTTTAATTTTCTTTGTATATTCCCAAAGTTCAATATCCTCATCAAACACTCATGTGAGTATTCTAACTGTAGTATTTTAATCCGTCAAATTGTAATTTATTTTGGTTGGCTTAGGGGTGAGCCGCGACTCGCGAGATCCATAAATATATAATGTAGACTTTGGGCGGAACTTCAATTAGGTAGAGAAAGGATTTTTGTCCGAATAATAAGAAATTATACTTTTTTGACCTTTATATATTATTGTATTGTAATAAAAATTAATCAGATAAAGCAAAGTTTTAATTTCTGAAAGGTTAAAAATCTTATTTCTTGGTAAAACTGAGAAAAAAGGTCTCATATTTTTATTTTCAATGGTAGAACGCTTGAGGGGGTATGCGACTCTGATTTAATAAAGGCCTCAGAGGCATTAAAAATGCTTCAAATTGAGACAGGGTGAAAATTAAGTGTACTACGAACCCAATCATCAAAAATTTTTTTTCGAAATTTTCGCATTTTTTCCAAGTATTTTTAAAAAATAAGGTTTGCTTAAACTTGACCACTCAAACTTCAAAACGTAAGCCAACTTTCTCATCAGTGTTTCACTGACTTTCTTTTGGGGTCAAGGGTAAAATGTAAAAAAGTGAAAATGTAAAAAAAAATTAAAATGCAAAAATAAGATATGCAATTAGATCCAAATGCATATAAAATTAGCTGACACTGTACTGAATAAAATTCTCTATCAGATGGTACCATATTTTTTCATAATACTATAATTTGTTAATAATTATGATGTCAATTTCAGCTCTTTACATTTTACCTTTTTTACATTTTTTACCCTTGACCCTTTCTTTTGAGCCTACTTTCAAAAAAATCGAAGGAATTTTTCGAAAATGACCAAAAAAATCATATTTCGAGTTTTAGCTGGAAATTGCAAAAAAGCTCGTCTTTATTTCTTACAAATGTTCTGGGGGATACTTGATGAAAATTTGAGCCATTTTGCAAATATATCCTCGGAGGAGATAGATTTTGAAGTCTGAAATTGCGAAAAATCGTCGGTTATTTGGCGTTCTAGAATTGTTCAGTCGCCGGATCAAAAAAAGCTCGTCCTAAAAGATTGACATACTGCTGTTACGTGATCTGTGAAAATTTGAGCTCAATTTGATATATCGTATGGGAGGAGGTAGATTTTTCAGTTTTGAAAGGGTGTTCTTGTAAACTTACTGTAACTATTGGTGTAGATGTCAAAACCCATATGTGATGTACTATTTCGTAAGATTAAGGATAGATCTACAAATAAGTATTTTCGGTTTTTCT